>JACXGJ010000238.1:0-149082 GCA_016801105.1 Esox niger | reverse complement strand
ATTGGGTTCACCTGTGTATGTAGGTCAAGGGTCACTGAGCTTCCCAAACCAATTTTGAGTTCCAATAATTGGTTCTAAAGATTTTGAAATCAGTAAAATGACAACAGTGCCCAAATTTATGCACATGCCTAATTTTGTTCAAACAATTATTGCACACTTCCTGTAAATGGTATAAACTTCGTTTCACTTCTCAAATATCCCTGTGTTTGTCTCCTATATGATATATTTAACTGAAGGACCAACGATTTATGAAGGAAAATCATGGAATTTAACAAGGTTGCCCAAACTTTTGCAGACCACTGTATTGTATACTCAGAGCTACATGTGTGTATGTCTGTCATCAATATATATGATTTAGATGGCACCAGTTGTGCTACATTCATTAATAATCCCTGAATACTGAGAGAATCAGGACCAGTCAGCCCATTCATGACTACTCATGGTACTAGAGGGATTGGTCCTGGCTGGACATTGCCTTGCATCTATCTCTCAAGGATGAAAGGGATGTGGGGTGTCCATGCTAGCTCCTGTAAATCAGTATACCAAAGCACTCCCCTGTGTTTCCAGCCCCCAGGCGACATGTGTCCCCAGGGACAGCCACAGCAACATCAGGCTGGCATGAGATGTGGTTTCCCTGGGTGAGCTGGAACACCTGAGGTAGTCCACAGTGGCCCACAGTAAACCCTACTGGGGATTTCAACACTTCTAGCACACAATGCTCCTATTATGCAATACATCATAAACGAGTGGATGAACTACCTAAACATGTAGACATTAATTACAAAAAATAACAGCTATTAATTTGGCGCAAATGTTTTTGGATGCATACATCGGCTGTTGAATTTAATAACATAAATGGTTCAACGATGTTGTCGCTAACAATGGAAGTGCCCTAAAGCTTATAATATCTGGCAATATTTAATAAGCCTTTGGTCTGCTGCCTTGTCACAGGCCACAGTTCTCTGGTTAATTCGAGGAGAGTCCTTCACCTATAATTGGTATTGTTTTCCCCCCATTTTTCTGTAATGAGACCATTTCTTAAGCCCTATTAGTGTGTGCTGTCACAGATGTTGCAGAAGTGTTCTCTTTGGAATGGAGCAGCATCTAGTCGCCTTCAAAACTGATGGGAAAGGTAGAGGGAACCATGAAAGTTTGCGCTGTGTGTTTCTGCGTGTGGGAGGGTGTGCGTGTGGCTAGGAGCATGCCACTCTGGGGAGCCATATTTAAAAACTCTGGCAAGGTAGCTCGCCAGCTGCTGTGACAGTATTATAATTCCTCTTTTTCTCAGTCAAGTCAAAGGCAGCGTTAATAGCTCTGCCAACTGTCCCTGCAGCCACAGAATTGGAGGATATTTTAAGGCTTTAAACTCTCCGTCCATCACTAGGAGGGTGGATTTGGACTTCAGTCACTTCCCACAAATTTGTTCTCATCGTCTACCTCACCACCACACCTTTTCTACATGCTCTCCCTCGCTGTCACAAAATACACAAACACACAGTGTCAGGCTAAGCAATCAATAAGAGAGAGAGAGTGAGCCTGTGTACCTTTAATGGGAGGAATAAAAATGACTGTTGATGGAATAATCACAAAAGCAGCTGCAGGACAAGGTAACAGATGAGGGTTAATTAATGTTTGCCTCTGTCAGAATGGGAGAAAAGGTGGTTTCATTATCGTCTTTTCTACCTCTGCAATGGCTTTGGCCCTGCAGGCCCCTTGTAGCCCACTCAGTTCAAGCTCATAACCTGCCTCATTTAGTCAGTTATTGAGCTAATTGCCTTAATTAATTGCTTTGCATGTCTTAAGCCTTTGAATGGAAATGTTCCCTGTGCCATTGTTGGCAGGTCAGTTGCCCTCCAGGACTGAGAGTTAAAATCATCACCTTGATAACTTCCCTGATCAGGTTGAAGCTGCAGCTATTAGGCCCCACTCTCTCTGCCGGAGCATTCCCCAGTATTGTCACTGTCAGGAACTCATTCAATCTGAAGACCATGCTGTATAAACTGGGAGACTGTAAAAAAATGCATACTTGCCATTTCAGAGCCTTTTTCAGTACAAGCTGTTTTTTGGTTTCAGCAGTGATGCTTTCCCCCAAAATTAATCCCACAAGGTAGCTGGAGGAGGATAAGTCTGACATGCTGTCTCATACCTAGAGTTATCTCTGCCTGTCTGATGTATAGTTAGTGTACACTGGACAGTTCTCTACAGGTGTATCTCTGTTGGAAACTGTTGGATAAGCTTGTCTCATTAGTTGTTTTTCTGCCGTTAGTCACTCTAGAGAAAATTGCATTTGTTACACAGATGTGCTCAATATGGTAATTTGATATCAATTAGGTACCAGCATCCAAGCTTAAAAAATGGAAAACACAGCAATAAAAAATTGTAAAGCCATCTCAGTACATAAACACATAGAAATTAAGTCTGTCAAGTGCTCTTTGGGAAATGTGGCCAACTGTAATGTTACTTTCTAGATTTCCATCCAAGTATTCTAAAATCTTTTGAATATATTATAGTTTCTTAGCAACAGTTTGTTTTCACTGAACATACTTTTTCAGATTAAAAGCAATGCTTGAAGTTACATTGCCGGTTCACTCAAACACAGATTAAGACTAGTCTTGGACTACACCATCAAACACAGATTAAGACTAGTCTTGGACTAAAACATCAAACACAGGTTAAAACTAGTCTTGGACTACAACATCAAACACAGATTAAGACAAGTCATGGACTACAACATCAAACACAGATTAAGACTAGTCTTGGACTAAAACATCAAACACAGATTAAGACTAGTCTTGGACTAAAACATCAAACACAGATTAAGACTAGTCTTGGACTAAAACATCAAACACAGATTAAGACTAGTCTTGGACTAATACATCAAACACAGATTAAGACTAGTTTTGGACTACAACATCAAACACTGATCAAGACTAATTTGGGACTACAACATCAAGGCTAATTGACCATCTCGTTTTTTTGTCCAGAACGAGGCTAAATCTGTCCCCGAATTAATCCCTCAAATTCGTATCATTGCACCCAAAATGTTGTAGATGTCATGTGTTTGTAGTGAAAGGGTTTCGTCACTGCTATTGAAGAAATTGAAAAAAAAATACTAATGCAATTTAAAATACAATATCAATTATATCAAATATAAAATGACAGAAAGTGACTAGTGCGAAAAATTTAAATGGTAAAGAACTGTGGATTTAAGATGTGTATGGGTGTATGGGTGAATATGTGTGTGAATTGAGAGTCTGTGAGTGAACAGAGATGTTTCTCTACTTTCAGTATATACATGTTCAGTGTCTATTGATGTGCTCTAATCTGAATTTGATGATATATCTGGGTGTCCAAAATGTCTCAAAAGTGCTGATCAGAGTGCAGGGATGGGCAGTTGGTTTAACAGTCTGGTGGCTAAGGGATAGAAGGATTCAGACTCGTTTGAAGAGCCACGTAACCGTTGGCCATACAGTTGAAGTAATCTTGGGCTTATGCTTTGTTGCACCTTCTTAATCACAGTGTCTAGACCGTTTTAGGTCCTCTGTGATATGCACACTGAGGAACTGTAATTACCTTGACATTGTATCCATGAAAAAACTCAACTCCCATTGGGCCTCATTCATTCTTAAGAAATACCTTCTTAAAACCCATTTAACCACAGTTCCCATGAAGATTCTGACATTCAACCAATGTTACTTCCACCACAGAGAGCATCTATAAACTGCATGGCTTTTGCCACTGTCCATTTTAGTTTACATGCCCGTAATGTTAGTTCTGGCTATCTGAAATAGAATTGAGCCCAAGCTAGGTAGACTGAAGACAAACTTTACACTGCCAAAGCTATTTCATTTCATGGCACAACAACATTAGTTTTTTTGATGCAATAACTATCAATATGGATGACGCTAACTGACTTTTTCATCCATTGAAAAGACGAAAGAATTGTGTAAACCCCTTTTCTTTAACTGCAAATGTGGTTGTTGTCTATATTAATTCAAATATCTTGCATGCATGCTTACTTCGAAAATCCACCAAAAGTAGTAGACCATCCCGGGAACTTTTAGCATACTATTTTCAACATTACTAATGTTGGGGACATACTTATCTTCTTGCATACTAATCTGACATACTATATAGTATGCATGTATCCGATTTGAGATTCAGCCTCTGTGTGTGATTTCTGTGTGCACACGTCCTGTAGAATCTGTAGGACCTTTCTCCAGAAGAAATTTGAAGAAAAGACTTAGGATTATATTGGTAACTGAAGCCCATTAGTCTTATAGGAGCATTTTGTTCGGCCAGTACGAATGGCAGAGAACTAAGAGGTGACTGGGGATGCAGGATTCTGTAACGCACAGAACATTTTGCACATAACAGTGATCACAACGGTCTTTCATTTTTTAAAGATACTGTCCATGATTTTCACAAATCACTTGTGTTCCAAACACCATATTAGTACTTTTCCCTTAATCTTTCAACAATATGTAAAATGTGCTTTTAAACATGTTGGTGTGATAAACACCTAAATGGATAATTAACATACAACATGCCCTCTTATCTGTTTTGTAACTTACGCCCACATTCTCCAATGTAATATACATTCAGTTATGTTGGCCGGAATGGGCTATAGGCAGACAAAAAGAGTTAGCTGTCACCCCTTTAGAGATGGACGATGTGTGTATTTCAAAATGTTCTAGGGTTGTCAAGATGGTCGTATAAATCACATCTCTCTGACACTTTAAATCGGTTACGTCAAATTAACCTGATAAATCATTGCAGGATCCAGCAATTTGAAATTGTTTTTTGCTCCGATGATAAGAGATTGGCTTGTCTTCATCAAGCCTGTTTTTTTTTGCCTGTGGCTGGTGTTATTTTTCTACACTCACTCTGAAAAATAAAATATAATTTGTTAATTTGTCATGAAAAACTGTCATTATGACATCTCCTAAATAGATAGATGTATATTTTAGTTAATATTTTAGAACAGTGGTCTTACTGATAGGGCATATAAGTATAGGACATCTAGATAAGTAGCTAGATGTTATACAACAGAAAGAAAACTCCTACAGCCAAATATGATCATGCACTGGCCGTGGTTGAAGATGTAGGTAGAACTAGGCTAATATTCTGATTATTTTCTTTGATATTAATCCAGTTTTGTCTTTCCAAAACTAGAATCAGGGATTCTGGTGCATATTGGGGTAGTCGAAGTCAGGATTTTTCAGGGTTGTCACATTGACCTGTTTGTAATAATGTCCACCCGTCCACCCCTATTCAATGCGTCTGAATGTGGGTGTCTTGTCTCATTGCTCTCTAGAAACTGCTTGTGGTGGTTTGAGCACCTGTGAACTCAATGGAGGTAGAAGATTGCATTCCTTATGGAATGTAAGGACGCGGGTCTAGACTTCCTGGTTGAACAAGCAGCATGATAAGAACCAGAATGGCATTGGATGTGCCTGGAAGACACATATCTCAAAGAAGAAGAAGAAGAAGACACATTGTTCATGCTCATGTCATAAAATTGCAGTTCCCAAATGTAGATGTATGAATACTTGCTAGAGCATCCAATAGGATCTAAGTATGGCTTGCTTGCCCACCTTGCTTGTTCCACTCATTAGAGTACTACTCACTGTTATGGTTTATCTTGAATCTGATTTCATGATTTACATGCACTTTTTAATGAATGTGTAAATTTAAAGATTTTATTTCCACATTTTCTATTAATAACCCATTATTTAATTATACTTAATAATAATCAAGTCTGCAATTGAGTTAGAGATACAACATTAAACCAAGAGATACAACATTAAACCTAGAGGAACTACATCAACCCCAGAGATGCAACATCAAAAACAGAGACGCAACATCTAACCCAGAGACGCAACATCTAACCCAGAGACACAACATCTAACCCAGAGACGCAACATCTAATCCAGAGACACAACATCTAACGCAGAGATACAACATCTAACCCAGAGACGCAACATCAAACCCAGAGACGCAACATCAAACCCAGAGATACAACATTGAAACCAGTGAGAAAACATCCACATACATGACACTATTATCATGGTAACCTTATTGCTTTACTCCATGTTGTTTATAAAGTTGGATAATGTGTAGATTTTGTTGTGATAATTGCTTCTACTTCATTTTAATACTTTAGAGAAGATCAATATTTGAGTAAATCACGAAGGAATTAAATAGCATTTTCTCCTCTTCCACGTGAGACCATCTGCTCAATAAAGGGGACAGTGGAGTGTATTTGTGGGAGCGTACACATTGACTCAGACATGGGGGAGAAAGGGAGTCTAATGTTGATGGATCCATCACTGTAATCCTCTTCCACTGTTGACAAGAACAGTTTTGTGTGTATGTTTTTTTGTGTGTCTTCATGTTTATGTGTGTGGATGTCTGTGCCTTTGTCTATACATCTGTGCACATAAGTGATGTTGTGGCAACAAATCTCACATGTTTACTCCAAAAAGCATTGCCTTCTGGGGATAAGATTTTAGATAGTAAGGAGATCATCAATAAATAGGATTACATGAAATTGGCAGGCATAGAGTAAAGTTATTAGCAAAGATTTTTTTAAACTTTCCAGGCAGATGTCTCATTACTTACTGCCTACATCTGAGAGTATGTATCAGAGGCTGCATTCAGATACTGCAGAATGTCTGTGCACACTCGCATGTGTGTGTGCGTGTGTGTGCGTGCTTGTGCGCGTGCGCTTGCATGGAAGTGTTTGTGTTTCAAGTTTCAAGGTTTATTTGTCAAATCCACCAAACAACACAGCGTCATCCTACACAATGTAATTCTAATGACATGGCACCTGACAAACTATATCGTTATAGATAAGAAGAAGAGCATATATGCATAACTATAGCCAGAAAGAAAATAATAATAAAACAAATGTACAATATACACTGTACACTAGCAAAAATAAAAAAGAGTACTGTAAATTAGTAGCAATCTGTGTAGTATTTTGATAGAGCAGCAATCTGTGTAGTATTATTGGACATTTAGATATGGCATGTATGGCAGTAATATACATAACAGTGTGACCAAGCAGCAATTGATAGATTTATTGAAATATTAGTAGAAATGGCAAGTATGGCTGTAATATCCATTGAAAAAGAAAATGTAAACTAGCATCGATTTTAAATATTCTAATGTCCATTAATGTACCTGAAAGAGCATAAAAAAATCTGGATTGTTCATGTGTGATCATTATGATCATCATGGAACACTGTTATTGATTGAGGAGCCTTATAGCCTGAGGGAAAAGACAGTTTTTGGGTATGTGTGTGTGTGTGTGTGCGTATGTGTGTGCATGCGTGTGCATGTTGCGCCTGAGCGTGCATCCGCATGCGCGCGTGTTATAGGTTCAGTTAGTGTGTGATTATCTCACCGTTGCATGCCCTGTTGAGATGTGTCTGGTGCTGGAGTTGCTTTGTCAACTGGCTGGGTTCATGTCACTAATTAAAGCCTGACAGCCCATTTTCACAGACATGAGTGAAAGTTATTTATGTCCCCCTGTTCCCTGCCACCACCACATTACCGCTACAGTATGGGGCCAGAGCTAAAATAAGCATGCAGGGCGATGGAAAGGGGGGTTTGTCTCTCAATAAGAGTACCAGCCTGCAGTCTGGATAACAGCCATTTGTTTTTTGAGTAGCAGTGTCATACACAGCCACACACATGGAAATCTGGCAGACAGGCAAGCAGGGAAGCATGAGATGTGGCCACACACTCTGCAAGCAGGCATGGATGGGAGCAGCCTCTTTTTTATTAAGGCCCATTAGTCCTTTAGGAGCATAGGCCATCAATGACTCCTCTCCATCTGGGCAGTCTTCTCCAGTTCATTCCATCCCATGCCTGTTTTCCATCTATCAAGCTCTAGCTTCCAGGTGTTACTTGTGCGCCCACATTTCTTTTGATCTTGTGGATTCTAGAATATACATTGTCTGGAGTTGTTTGGGGGCGTGGGGGGTGGGAGGCTTTTGGAGAGTGTTGAAGCCACCCACATCTTCTCCATCAGAACCAGAACTAGGCTAGTGGGCTTGAATAGATTTTTATTATTTATCTTTATTTATATAGAGAAATCAACTGAGACCTAGGTCTCTTTTGTGGCAGGGCCCTAACAATAAAAACACATAAAAAATAACTATAAAAGATAATTGATGTGACATTTAAATGTCTTATATGCGCTAAAGCATTTAACAGGATATTACCCTTAATGGCATTCAATGAGTCTGGGGCCAAATATTCAGAAGCAGTTTCACCCAGTTCTGAATATAGACATGTAATATCCCCAGTATTATCCGGTCTCAAGAGAGTGTTTGGTAACTGCTGTTCTTTCAACTCATTCTCTCTGCCAGATCAGGAGGTTTTTTTCACAATCGCCATATTTAAAAACATGAACCAATGTCTGGCCCTTCTGGATGTCAGTGACTCTGAAGTATATAACATTTTATGTTAATGACTCTGTCCATTCATCTCTTAAAAAAGATGTACTGAGCACTCACTTATGTTCTTAAACATTATTCATTTCAAGAAGAGAATGGTGATTTCACCAAGTCTCAAAAGAGTTAAAGTGTCTGATGTAAAATCCCCTATGTAATTTCTGCTTTGTTTAAAACTGGGCATAAGCTGACTATGAGAATATGAGGCATTAGCTCCTTTTAGCATTTGAGGGAAGCTCATAGGTTAATGGCCACATTTTGGGAGACAAAATGGCTCCTGTACTGTCCATGTCTCAGGGTTCCCCATCTGTGGTCCAACTGAGGACTCAGTCCTCACACATAATGGAGCATTAATGCACTTTAGACCAGAGATGTACGTACACATGCTAAATTAGAATTTCATGTAACTGGGGACTTTGAGGAAGCAGAGGATTCTAAGGTATTGCATTACATGTAAATAGGCTTTCCACATTACAGCTGAATATAACCCAATACCACCATTCGTGTTTTTTGGTGCCCATTCAGCTATAGATTATAATTTTGAGTGCAAACTGAGATATCTAGCTTAATTAGTGCCATACCTTAAATGTGCACATTGTGGAATCCTGCCTCTAACGTTTACAAGAATTAATTTGAAACATTGACACGACTTGTCTCCTCCTTGCTTTTCTGAACAAGACAGGAAAAGCATTAGCTTGTCCACATGGAAAATGAGAGGGTTTATGGGTAGGGTCTAAGGGGTGTATGATGAGGGTATTGGAAGTGTCTAGAGTGAACATGAGGGGACGACCAGTCGGTCCAAAATGATTGACCGGTGAGGAAAAGGTTCAATGAAGAATATCTCAGGCCCATGGAACAAAGTTGGTTGAAAAAAGATTTGAAACATTCGATTAAAACATTCTCTTCCGGGAATTGATGCTAGTAGTACAGTAAAAATTGTACAAATCATCGCATTAAGGCTTTTAAAGCACGACACATGATTTGTGGAAGGTTCATTAAATATGCTTATGTTACACCTAAGTTACAGATTTTTTTAATATTCAGTCACATATATAATAATGATTGTGTATCATATGAGTAGCATGTGACAATGTGGGAATCTAGCACTAACAGTAGGGTGTCTGCTTATTATGTTTCAGTCTGTGCAAGGCTGACGTCCCACTGTTCTCAGTCAAAGCTTTGTGGTTTGAACTCCAGTTCAAGTCCTCTCAGGGCCACAGGAACAGTTGTAACTGTGTTGTGAATCTAGATCGAGAAGTGTTTAATATCTCTTTGTCTGTCTGCTGCATTTGTGTGACAGAGGGTGTATAAAACATGTTTTGTTTCTGGGAAATGATGGCTTGTTCTGTACATAAGACCATAATGTCCTTTTGTTAGAAAACAATAGACGTAATCTTGCTACATATTGGACTGCAAATGAGTTCCTCTCCAAGTACTTAAGTAAGGTAATGGTTTGACTGCCTGCCACCCAACTGTATTAACCTTCTCTAAAGCCAATTTAGATTTAGAGATGAGTAAGACAAATCCAGCCAGTGATGCTCAAGTAAATACACTTGAATTGGAGAGAGTCATCCCATATGTTTTCCCATTGGCCTGTAGTCACCCCTCAAGAGAAAGAGGAGCTTTTCAAAGCCCAGTCACAGTAGATGGAGTATGATTACATCCAGTGATCCAAAGATGTTTAACCTGCTACTAAAGCATTTCCACACCATTACCACCACAGTGCTATGTCAACACAGAAGAGTTGCCTTGAGCCTAGGTGGATGACAGTTGCAAATTGGCAAACTTAAACATTGTTTATGTTTTGACTTTATCTGGGTATCAATGTCAATAAATAATAATAACAATGAAATTAAATGCATATAGGTACAGAAGGTATGTACTGTCATCAAGATGTATATGTATGGCTTTGGTGTATTAATTCTTATGATTAACAAAACAATGTTGTTAATCCACCATAGTGGTCGGAATGTGTAATATTGTGGTTTATTAGTGCATAACCTATAACTAAAAGAATCATCATACGCCTGTTAGCCATGAAATCGCTGGTGTGAAAGTGAGTGGTTTTGATAATATGGCAATCAAATAGGCATAAAATGAAATTATATACAATTTTCAGGGACCCTTTTTTGGCTCGATTGCGCCACCTTTCCAAACAGTGGCTAGACATCATGGACTACTTCTATAACAAGGCTGTTTTATTCACTCTGCTCCAAAGCTGGAAGAGGCATTTACAGGCAGAAGAGAGAGAACTGAGTGATAATACACTCTACATTACCTGACCTTTCCCACCAGAAGCACTTTCAGGAGAAATATAGGCTTTCCTTGGGCTGCAGGCTTGGTTATTAAGCTGTTGGCTGCTCTCTCCGGGGATTACGTGTGTGGTATCGCCTTCCTCCAGTGGTGAACACAGACCCCTTTTTCTCTCCATCACGTGAATTGCCCTTCCAAGACTGTGACTTTTGTCATCTATAGTGACGCGACAGTGAGAAGGAAGCAGCAATTAATACTTGCACTATCAATACGGATGACATATTTCATTTATGTTTCATTGGGTTGGTTTGACCGTGACCTCTATGCCTAGCTGTTATCGATTGGAGATCCTCTCAACCCTGTGCATTACAGATCTATCTATTTACTCCTATCGAGCTTGAGCAATCAGATATATATGTATGTATCTGAATCCTGTCCTATATCTCTTCCACTGTCCTTAGGCTCCTGCTCTGTACCTCAGCACTTGTGATTAGATCAGAATATATCCAGAAATCTAAAGTAGCTAGTCCAGTTCTTTGCATCGTGGAAAAAGATTGAATATGAATCATGATTTCACTTCGTGATGGTCAAAGATGTAAAAGAAAATAAGTTATTAGAATCTCACTTCCATCAGGTGCGTACCAGTTTTATGACCTATACGATTCACAGCGCTCACCATTTGATTTGTGCTTTATGTTTGCATCACGCTAGTGGCATCTACCGTCTCCCTTCTGGCCAAAGTGGCCCCTGTAGTGTCCTTCCAGGCCATTATGGGGTCACTAGACAGCAATACAGAGAGAGCACCGTTCCCTTACAGACATTGATTTCAGCACAGCACGGTGACATTTCAGCTAATTAGTGCTGGGCGACAGTGCAGTTCACTCTATAAAAATTATCTTAAACGCCTCAACCGATTGCTTGTAAAAAGCGGGTCGGCATTACTTGGTAATGATGAACAGTGGCATGGAGGGAGCTGACCAGAGGTCGGCATGTCAGTGTGGGACACATTAGGATCCAGTCAGCCATGAAGCGCCTTGTTTTTCTCAAATTCAAATCAATTAAGATCTGCCATGGTCTGTACTTTTAATCAAACATACAGTATTGAATGTGATTGCAATGAGTTATTTGGGGAAACCTCACAACAAAGGTGAGGAACAATACGGTGTAGTAAGGTGTATTTATTAGGGGAGGGGGAAATGACAAGAGACATTGACAAAAAAAATGATGATGCACTCATTACATATGTAATGACCATATTATAACATGTCCCAACTGCATTATGGTAGGTGCTGATAACATGTTCATAGCATAACTGGTTGTGGGTTTTTAAGCCAGTGTGCGCAACAATTTGTGTTGGGAAACACGCACTGCTGGAATGGTTTTAGGTAGCTAGCTTACATACACAGCTGATGGTAGCTAGCTACTGTTAATTTCACTTGTTTTTTAAACCTAGTAAGTATGCAAAGAACACACTGATGAAAGACATTTGGAAGGAAAAACCAGGAACTGATTAGGTTTAACTGACTTTCATAGAGGCAGAACTAAAGTTTCACCTTTCTGACAAGCGGATTAGAACCAGCGAACTTGACCTGTCTTGACCACTAGGCTACACTGCCGCCCATGAAGAACTGTGGATGTCCAGATAAGAAACAGCATCCTGTCTTGGGTATCAATCCTTGTGCTAACATTCCACTCTCTGCGCTGAATTAGGAAAATCAATGTAAACATACATATGAAAATCTTAATTTACATAGATAAAGATATTGATTTGCATAAGGCTTATTTCTGAAAACCTTTAGTAATACCATGTTTATCAAGAGAGTAAGAGGTAGAATCAACTATAATCCAATCTTACTTTCAGATCACATTCTGCTGTTTAGATATGAGAAGGGATAATGTATGCATGCTTATCTACCTACCTTTACTACTTATTTTTGGTTCCTTACAATGACTCAGAGGACAGCTACAGCCTACACATTAGACCCTTGCTTCTACAGATAAGGCCAAGTTCCATTGACTGCAACTAACATTTATTTGGCAACAATGCTATAACTATAAACTATATAAAACAATTGTGGTTTCTTTGACAAGGCACAATGGAAAAACCCTGGCCTGACAAAGAAGACGTAATTGAGGCAGTGATGGATGTGTCCTGGAGCACTGGCTTAATTTGGAAGACCCTGGAGAAAATGTTAATGATATATTCTGCTTGTTGACAAGGAGCTTTAGCTGCACAGAAAAAAATAATGTTGTCTAAACGTTGCAGTTGCACTGTTTATTTTTATTTGGTGTGATGTCATTCAAAATCTGTCACTAGAGTTCTCTGTTTGCCCATTTTAAATTAGGATTTTTCAGTTCCTAATTTGCTATTCATAGTATCTTAATATTAAACATGTTTTCAAAAACATGGACAATATAGCATTTATGCTAACATTTATATGAGATTACATTGAAATGGGCCTTACATTTTTAATTGTTACTTTGGTTAATTAAACAAAAAAATTTGTTCAGTTGTTTGTTTTGTTGTGCTAATCTTATATTTGCAAGATGAAATATGGCACAATTGAACTTCCATATCAATGTTTACACATTTTTACAGCAGCTAGTGTGGTATGAGATGCCTGTGCCAGATGCTGAGCAAACACACTGCATTTCCTTATTCTGTCCCTCAAAGGTTTAACATTAAAGTGTTCATCAGATGCATACAGCTTTTTCAGTTTTACCACAGCATTTCAGTTTTTCAACTTTCATCAAATTTTTTTGATCATTTAATGTAATTTTATTGTAATGTTATATCTATTGGTTGAAAACTGCCCAGATGAACTAAACAATTTTATCAGGTGGCGTATTGCTTGCACAGTACAATACATTTGTTTATCTTATTCACAGATTTGTTCCAGGTTGCTCAGTTTGGACGATGCTTGTGGGCAGCTGTTTTCAAATATCGTAACAGATTCTCAATCAGGATCTTGTGCCACTGTAGGACATTTGCCTTTTTATTCTTGAGCCACAAATATTTCTGTTCTTGTTGTTTCAGTCATTGTCCTGCTGAATGGTGAATTTACTCCCAGTCTTTAGTTGTTTATCAAAAAGATATCAGATAGTAAATGTAGATATGCTGACCTCTAAAAAATCTAAGGTACATTTTGAAATTCCTCAAAGTTCCGTTTTGTCATCTCTACTGTTTTCACTATATTTGCTGCCTCTTGGTGATGTCCTCCAGGAAGCAAAACATAAATGTTCACTGCAATGCAGATGATATAGAGTTGTCGTTTTCAATGAAAAATAGAGATGCTCCTGGAGGATTCTTTTACTGTTAAACTCAGAAAAATGAAATGCTCAATTTAGGTCCCAAAATACAAAGGAATTCACTGTCAGATCTCACAAAGAACTTCAACAAAAAACTGTTATATACCTCTGTGTTACCCTGAACCCTGATCTCTCTTTTAATTAACAAATGAAAGGTATTTCCATCTTGGGAACATCACAAAGATAAGAGACTTTTTGTAATAAAAAGGTTGAAGATCATTTAATTATTGCTTTTGTTACTTTTGCTCTTCTCTCTGATTACCTTGATAAGACCCTATGTAACACACTTCGTGATGGTCAGAGATGTAATAGAAAACAATTTGTTATAATCTCACTTTCATCATGTCCACTCCACTTTCATGACCTATAAGATTCACAGGGCTCAGATCCCTCTGGTTGAATATAGTGAATTTGTTCCAGAACATGCGTTAACTCAAACAAATTAATTTGTGGTTTATGTTTGCATTGTCCCATTGCCCTCTTCTGTCTCCCTTCTGGACAATTTAATTACACAATTATTTCTAAATACTGTGGGTAGAAGCTTTAGAGAATTATGATTTTTGATCATATTACTCCAATATTGTCACTCTACACTGGCTGCCTGTTAAGTAATAATGCCTCAAAATAATATCATTCCTCTGCAAGAAGGACAGAAAAGGACACCATTATCATCTTTATTGCAAGTGCAGGACCACAGTAGTTTAATGTACTGTAAAAAAATAATGTATAGGTAAGGTATTATGTCAAGATAGTTAATATTCAAGTGCTGATTGGTCACTAGTCTTATTCAACGCATTAAATAGTGTTATTTAACAAATTCATTTTCATACACAAAGGCCCAACTGGAATTTCATACTACTAGAGTTTTGTGCTGCATTTCAAAGGCCTGTAAACAGGACAGCATTTGTGGTCAGTTCTGCCTCTGTGGACAGTTCAGCCAATGCAGCTGTATTTTTCTTTTGGCTTGTTTGCTTGGTTTATTGTACGTAACTACTGATGCTTGTAGCCAGCATATCCTAGGCTAATCTTTCTTGTCCCTGGTCAGATTCAATACCCAGTCTACTGTGTCAGCCTGCATCTGTAACCACTACGTTGTTGAACAATGGTTGGTCAGTCAGTCTGAGACATTCAAAAGACAATTTATTGTGGTTGGTTAATTTTTTACTCCCTATAGAGATAAGTTGTCTCACACAAATCATGTAGGTTCACCTCTTTATGGCTAACTAGGTATGCCATGCTCATGGCTAACTGCTAGGTGTGTACATTTACTTTCAGACAAACTGCCTTATATTTACTTAGCTAACTACTAAGAAACCGTTTTTTATTCCTACATCCAACTCAGCTTTGCTCCATTAACGCTATCAGATGAATGTCAGAGCAGTAAAGCATTTACATTAGACTACTTTCGTGCTATGAATACCATAACTCTGGCTGCTTTTGTGCATTTCTGTTCATTCCTTATCTTGCTACCGTCCGAAGCACAATTAGTTGACTTGACATAAATGCTACAAATACAGCGCCAGAAAAAGTAGAGACCACTGCAGCTTTTTCTTTCCTTTCCAAAAAAGTTGAAAAGGAAAGTTTTGAATGAGGAACAGAAGCATTCGATTTGCAGGGGTCTCGTAATTTTAACCCTTCTGTTCCTCACTCAAAACCATATTTTTTAACTTGTGCAGTGGTCTCTTAATTTTTTCCAGAGTTGTATATAGCCATGCTAGCCTCATGTAGATTTAGTGTCGTGATGTTTTGATCTTGTAATGTCTTGGGGTTGCAGGACACGAGCACAGAGGTAACTTAAACAAAGTTTAATCAGAGAAGGTACAGGTAACATCCAGTAACTTAAACATAATCTAAAAACATGACCAAGGAGGAATTTAAATTGGGACATAATGAGGTGGCAAACAAGGCGCAGGTGAAAAGACTAAACTAGACACAGGGGAAACCAATGAACACACAAAACAGTACATAGAAACAGAGAAACTAGAACTGAAATACATGGAACATAGAAATGTAACAGCCTGCACAGCATAGGCCGTGAGTCGTTCCAGATTTGGCATATTTAGTAGACACATTCTTTGCATGCATCTACTGAATATGCCATTGTCGCATGCATGTTTTTGGATGTTTGTATCTAATCAGGAAGTTTGTATCTTCTCATATGCTGCTCTTCGGCATATCCCTCTTTAAAATGTCTCATTGATTGCATTCCCAACAGCAGAGTTATACCCATAAGCACTGCAATGTTCACCATTGAACAGTTGGCCCATACAGTGATTTTTACATTTCACTCCTTCAAATTTGACTCTTGTTTTTGAATGACTTGTGCTATCAGCTATTATGACCCCTTAATTTAAAGGTATACTTACTCCTATAACCTTTGTAGCATAGCTTTAGTATGTCCAAGCCCATAAACACGTATTTCACCGCAAGTAGCATTTTACTGAAACAAGATTCGAGAGACTTGGTTGACTGAAAAGCTTAGCTAGCTTCAAGGATTTATTTGATAGAACTTCAGTAAACACCTAACATAATAGCAATGGTTAATGTAACTATGTAAGTTAATCCCAGTGCTAAATACTTCATGTTGTAGGACCAGTTCATTAACACTTTCACAGTAGTAAATGACTATAATACATCTAATAATGTACAGTGTAGCACTGTGAGAGATATTCATTTCACTGATAAATGTTTCAAGGAAAATGCATGTTTATATGCTCAAATAGATTCCAGCCATAGTCTCTGTTGTCTCTATGTACGTGTTGCACTCTCATGTTCAAACGATACATTCAATCGAACTTGGACCTTGTTTTAAATGTCCTTTCTGACTTTGTAATCAGTCAAATCCTCGAATGGGAAAACGCAAGACTTCATCCTCCTCTGAAATCCATTAAAAAAGAGCTCTTTCATTGTGTGTGTGTGTGTGGTGTGAATGCGTGCCTCTGAGCATAGTAATCCCTTCCCTATGCTAGTCACAGAACTCAACCCTGTATCCTCGGCTTTGGGTCTGGGTCTATAAACAAATAAAATGGCCTGCGGCAAGAGAAAAGCCAAACATACCATACAGTGAGTTTCACATGCCAAAGGGCAGAGAAAGGTACCAATCAGCATGACATTCCATACTAACCTAATATCTTTCAGACTTCAAAGTAGTCAGCCTGCCAAGCCAGAGGAGGTTTGCAGTAAGCAGGTGTATATGATGCAAGCCATTTCCATTCAGCAAAGTCAGAGAAAAGGCATTTCTGTTTCATATATTTGAAATACATATTTAAACTACAATATTTTTATTTTACAAAATACTGTTAAACACTTCTGTAAAACATTTTGATTCTAATAAAGAGCTCTGGAAAAAATTAAGAGACCACTGCAAAATAATCAGTTTATCTGGTTTTACTATTCATAGGTATGTGTTTGAGTAAAATGAACATTTTTGTAAACAACTGACAACATTACTTCCGAATTCCAAATACAAATATTTATTTGTAGAAAATAACAACTCTCCACCAATCGGTCACATTGCTGTTGAATGGATTTTGGTGCCATCCTGGCCATGACAGGGTTTTGATCTGGTAGTCCCACATCCACGTCTTAAATGACCTGGCTGTGTGGCATGGAGCATTGCCCTGCTGGAAAACACAATTCTCAGTGTTGGGGAACATTGTCAGAGCAGAAGGAAACAGGTGTTCTTCCAGGATCCTTGTACTTGGCTTGATTCATGCGTCCTTCACAAAGACAAGTCAGCCTGATTCCAGCCTTGCTGAACCATCCCCATATCATCACCGATCCTCCACCAAATGTTATGGTTGGTGGGAGACACTGTGGCTTGTAGGCCTCTCCAGGTCTCTATCTAACCATTTGACGACCAGGTGTTGGGCAAAGCTGATCATTTGACTCATTCACCTTACTCCATTCCTCCACGGTCCAATCCTGATGGTCTTTTGCGATCTTCAGCCTGGCTTTTCGTTGCTTCTCATTGATTTTTTTTTCAAGCTTTGCACGATTTCAGCCCTGCCCCTAGGAGCCTGTTTCAAACCGTCCTTGCGTGTACTTCATCTCAGCTGCTGTATACCATTCCGTTTGTAGGTCACTTGATGTCATCCTACGGTTGTTGAGTGACATTTGAACGAGTTGACAGTCAGTGGACAGTCATTTTCGCCCTCTGCCAGTCTGTAGCTTTGTTGTCCCCAATATCTGTGGTTTGACCTTGTTCTTATGAACCGCTGTATTTGAAAGTTTCACTGTACCCCTCTGCCAATAAAACAAGAATGGAACCCTTCTTTTCCTCACTTGAAGCTTTTCTTTTCAACTATTTTGTCATGCTGAATAGTAATTTTTTATTCAAATAATCTTTGAGGTACTACTTGCACTGTTTTTGCCAACCAGCTGGTCCTATTGCAAAAGGATAGTGATGACCACAGCAGTGTTTTTTATAAATCTTCCTAAGATTTATAAAATTAGATTTGGTTCTGGTAATCACCTAATCAGTACCTCATTAAGTAAAATGAAGTGCACCTGTGCTGGAACAGACACTGGCATGGGAATGGCGGCCATACATGAAGAATGAGTGGTGTCTTTATTTTTCCAGAGCTGTAGGTGAAGGTAAAAATATAAACAATAACCCAAAATGCTTAGCAAATATATTTTTTTGACATTTCATTACATTTAGACATTCCTATCCAGATCCACAACAAATACAAACAGTTACTTTTAACAATACTTTTGGTGAGTTTACAAAACATTAGCATTTTCACTTTACCTGATGAAATACATACGTAACTCCCTACAAATAACAAACATGTAAACCGCATATTACACATGCAGCCCAAAATGTCTTAGGTAATTTGTCTGCAATTTCTCTGCATTTTTAAAGGAAGAATTACTTTCAGTATCATCCTCTGATTGCTTTCCGTGTGTTTCCATGTTGAGTTGCTCTCACTCTTCCACACTTGTGCTGTTCATAAGGACTCTTTGATTCACCTCTGGATCATCCAGGTATAGAGCATCAACAGGAAAGCTCCTTAGGTACGTTGAAATATTCTGTTTCTGCTTTCTCTAGGTATTCTGGTCATTTGAGTTATATGTATGTGTTGAGGAAAGTTTCAATATTTATCCTTCTTAGGTTTTTTCCACTGCTTTCTTTCCATTCTTTGGCAGTTGACAAAACACTTTGCCCAACCCCTGCGACTCACAATGCAGGTAATGTCATTGACCTCATCTTCACTAGATGTTGTTTGTTGACTTCTCATTGCATCTTCCTTCAGGTCTGTGATCCCTACTTTCTCTCTTTCATTCTCTTCCAACTAACCAGATGTTCTTGCACAGTCACAATCTTTATTCTATACACCCTACTAGCCTCATCTATCCTGTTAACTCTCCCATCTGCTAAATCCTTTTTTGTCTCCTGATTCTGCCACTTCCACTCTGCTCTCTTTCCTTTCTACATTGTATGACTCTCACTGTCCCTTCTCCTCCCGGGCGGCTCTGCCCTTCCCTCTCTCTGTGGCTAAGTGACTCAATGCAAGCTCACATAACTGCTGTCAACACTACGAACCATCATTCTTCTCTCCTCCCTCTCAAGGCTGCGTGTCTCAGGCGCTATACACACTTGGACTGCATCATACCTGACAGGCCATACCTACCAGGTCCCTTCTACCGGGTCCTTTATACTAGGGCTTGGTTTGATCCCCTCTCCATATCTTTCTAAATAGCATGTTTCTTGCCTGCGTCATAAAACAAAATTGGTCTCTCCTTTTTCTCCTTACCCCCGTTTGACACCCAGGTGGTGACACACCTTTTGTGCCTTCCCAGTATGCTTGGATGTTGTCCATCCACCTCAAGCTCAACCTCAGCATGACAGAGCTGCTCTTTCTCTGGGGAAGGCCTGTCTCCTCATTTCCATTTTTAAGTTTTTCCTTTGGAAATACAACGTTTCTGAGAAGACTAATGTCATTATACCACCTAAGTGTATTTGCTATGATTAATAGATATGGTTATTTGTAAAGTTATTGCCACATATAAAACAACTGTTGAAATATTATATCAGACTCAGATATTGTAAATGGAATAGATAATTTCTCCAATAATTTCCTCAAATGAAAGGAAAAGGCAGTGGGGGATTTTACAAAAATTGAGATTATTGCCTATCTGTAACAAGCATTTGTTTCTATTTTACAACACCCTAAATTTAGCCACCCCCATTATCTGTTTCTAGTGGTTGGAGGACTTAATGTCAGATATGAAAATGATGGGTGACAAGCTGCAAATCAGGAAATTGAACTTGTGTGACAAACCACACAAAATTGAATATCCATCTGTTCAGTCTTTTTTCTTTTAACAGAAGGCATGTATGGTATCTAGCTTTCTTGTAAAGACTTTGGAGAAGATTGTGATGTTGATTTTTGTTACAAAAATAAAGTGCTAACATCATAGCTTGAAGTGGTGAACTATAAAATATATGAAACTGTGGGTGAATGTTGATCATAGGAGGTTCCGCACTACACCTCTGTAATTAAAGACCATTACACCTCTGTAATTAAAGACCACACTTATCATTGGTTACATGTTGTTATTACCATGCATCATTGGTTACATGTTGTTATAACCATGCATCATTGGTTACATGTTGTTATTACCATGCAAATATGATTACAGTCCATTACACAGCGTGTTACAGTGCACTTCTGCTGATGAAACTTTAAGTTAACTTGGGTATATAAACACGTAAAGTCACATTGACAACTTTGAGTATGTCTTGCAATAAAGATCCAGCATTTACAAAAGTGTACTGATTTGCCCAAGAGGAAATTTACAATTTTATAACTTGATATTTTAGTAATTTAGCAATGCTTTATCCAAAGCAGCTTACACTTAATGTCAGTTGGCCCAAGAGGGGTTCCAGATCATTCTTCTGAGATGAGGTGTACCGTTGTCTTGTTTCAAATGTGTGTGGGGGGAGAATATAAGACATCAAGCTCACAAACCGTCAGAGATGACACAGGGACTGACAGATCTAGCACAAGCTTTATTCTAGTCAGGGCATTGAAGCCCACATACTTTGAATATGTCATTTTAGAGCAACGGAAAAAATAAATTCAGCATGAGTCAGAACTGCTGTCCTTCCAACCACCTAACCTTCCCTGCAAATCTTCCCCCATCCAAATTCTTCTCACATTTGTGACCAACAGTGTCCCACTCAATCAGCCCAGGGGATGTCTACATTTCCCCCATCTCTTCATTGTCATTTATCCCACTAGACTACCATTGTTGGTGCAGGCAAAATGCACTCTGTTGTTTTTTTCCTCTGAAATAATTCTGTCTGTGAATATCATAGAAATGTGACACACAATTAACAATGTGCTTCATGATAAAGGAATTTCAGTTACTGTGCAGAGATGAGATGAGCAGAATATCAAAGAAGGTAGTGATTGTGTTTATCATTATTGCCCAAGACAGAGAGGTGCAATGCAGCTTTGCAGTGATTACAGTTTGGAAATGCACATAGCAAATCTGAAGGCTCAGAATACTATTCTACTTAATGTAGTGAGAAGATAAAGAGGACAGGTGTTTTTTTGTCAGGTGAATATTTTCTCAGATAGTTTTTTCCTTTGACTTCCTGCTACTGTATTGCTTTTATCAATGTGTTCCTCGTTTTTTATGTTGCTTCTGGCAGTCACAATCACAGGCAAATGTCAGCTTTGTGTGAAGTAAAGTGTGCAAATAAAATGCTTTATATTGTATTCTATCATTGCCTTACTTATATAACACACAATTTGCCCCCTCTAAAACTCCTAAATTGCAAACTGGAGTGGTGAAAAGCAGGCTTATTATATTGTCGACAGTTGTTCGTGTGGGGTTTAAAATAGAGTTGGTGCTTCAGTTTAGAGTTGTGTTTTCTGTGTGTTTCTTCCACTGTTAATTTAGATAAGGTGCCTTTTCATAGTTTTAAAAATGGAAACTTGGTTCAACTTTTTACAAAGTACCAACAACACAATGACTGTTGGTGTATGTCTCTTAAGCAGTTAGAAAACATTAATTTATTGTCAGCTATGATTGCTGTCAGCCCAATTCAATGGGTTTACGGAGATGAATTAGTCAATCGACTGACAAATGTAATTACCTCAGTAGCATTTCTTTGAATCCATGCAAAGTAAACAGTTGTCTAATATAAAAGTTTAACTGTAGACAATATTGTTGCATTTAGGCTGGTCTACTCCTGTGCTTTGGTTCCATTAAACACTTTATTGTAACATATCACCATATGTAACGTGACTAACCAAGCATATTAATTTGGTTTGCTGTCCCATCTATGCTTGAGTTGAATTGCTTTACATCTTTTTTTCTTACTTGTTTGCATTGCCTGAATACGTGTTACAATGTGGTTCTATGAACAAATCCACAACAAATGTACAGTCTTTAAATGAATGATTGAATTTGTCTTAATTTGATACCACCTGTAACTGCTTTTCAAGTATGCTCTGAACGCACACACACAAACATGGCATTTTTATCTGAGTTGACGTGAAGTGACGTCCAAATGAATTTAGATGCAGTCACATTCTTGAATGTTTTGGTTTGACGCCCACAATCCTATCTAGAGATCTAAAAGTAGGCTGAGCACTGTTGCTTTCTAAATGTAAGGACGCCTACTACTGCCACAAATTGTTTGCGATCTCACTGCTTGACAAATCCACATTACAAATCCACATTTAACACTGTCAAGTGTTAAATATTATGTTGTATGTTCCAAAGAAGATTAAGGATGTGATTTGATGGTTGTTCCCATTAACACGCGTGTGCACGACCATGTTCACATATCTTTTTCTTCCCCTCTCACATTTTTACTGTAGAATCATATATCTGCAATTGGAATAGCTGTCAGACTTTAAGGGTGTGACTAGTGATTGATCTGACTTGGACTAATCCACCATATTCCAGCCTACATATGGCATTCCACACTTGGTCAGACACAGGTAAAATCTTTTTATGGTTATTCATCTTTTTCCCAATCTTTCCTTCTCATCAGTGAGGAATATTGTTACTGATGAAGTGAATGCGGATCAGTTCTACAGTTCTTCTACAAAACCCTCCCCTGCCTACGTGTATATGGTTATTGGACGTCTACATTTACGGTTACCTACAGATAACAGAAAGCAGCTGCAAATGCGTGACTTCAGATCACCAGAAAGCATTACAGTAGTCCAAGCCAACATAATCTAGCTGAACGTTTTAATGCAAAAATGTAAATACCATGTAAGTCTTACATTGGAATGAATACATCTTCTGAATATGTTCACTGTTAGCTATTCATTTTTGAATGACTTAGATTGGATAGTATCCTAAAATTGCTAAATCGGCAAAAGGGATGAAGCACCTTGTCAAGTGGTGCTACCAACCATACAGTGTTTATTGGCCATGGCTCCCGGGTGTAATTCCCAGGGCGGTTGGGGATGCGTCACTCCATTGTTCATATGAGCCACATTTGTCACCCAAGCAACATACAAATGATTTTTATTTTACTTTATGAGCGGGCGATCCAACTGTTGGTGCTTCTCACTTGCATGCGGCTTATATTATTTCTTTCATTTATTCTTTCTCATTCCCATTATTTCCGGACGTTTGAAATGTCTATTTTGCAAGCAGTGAATAACAATAATGTAACCAATCATAACCAATCATCTATTACAGGAATATTTACTGATATACCACTGCTGAGAGAATATCTGACTGTCTTATTTAACTAATGCAGCAGACTGAGTCTGAGCTAGAAGCGTGCGACTGGCAGAGGTATGTGAGGGACAGTAGAATGGTTGCTGAAGTGACTGATAAAAGACAGTGTCTTTTAATGTCTTATTGTCATGACAAATAGATGTCTTGTGTTCAGTCTAGTGTTTTTATCATATTCTAAAATACAGAGATATGCACCTCGTACAGTGCCATCCATAATGATTGGTCCCATTGGTAAAGATGAGCAAAAAGATCTATGGAAATTATCCTTGCCAGGAGTAAGCCTCTACTCTCATCTGATCATGGAATCTGGTTTCAGTCAAATTTCGAAGAACATGTTGCAAACTACAGGACACTTATTTCTCAATAAGAGCAGAAAGTTGTTTATACTTGCTGTTGTCCATGAGACGACTATGGCGTGAATAGATCGTAGTTAGTATGGGATGTCCAGTTTTTTTCTGACTGTCTTATCTGTGGTCAAATTAACAAAAAGTTAAGTTCCTACAGTAGAACTGCAGAAAAAGCAGTTTTTAATGTAATACTTTTTCTAGGGGAGGATCCCCAGACCCCTGCCTACTGGCCCCCCTCCCATGTCTGAATAATCTTTTTTGCAGTTGTTGTGGCCAGGATAGGATGTTAGAATGTATAAAAATCACAGAAATATTGCACTCGTAGGCTTCCATGGACACTAAACAAGTGACCGGTTTTCCTTAGAGTATGTAATTAGTGTGTTACCATTATGGCTTCGGAATGACAGAAATCACACTGAAGTATTTAGTTACTAATTTAGATGTCAAAACAAAACATTAAACATGATAATTCACAACAATTGTAGTCAATTTAATTACAAATAAAAGCATACAGGCCTTAAGCTCTCGGTCTGTCAGCATATTGTACAGTACCTACAATTGCAATGGTGTTGACGATACAGATCCTATGACTGGATGAATGCAGTATAATATGTTCCCCTACCAGTGTGAATGCTCCACAGAGATTTTA
Organism: Esox niger; assembly: GCA_016801105.1. Taxonomy (NCBI): domain Eukaryota; kingdom Metazoa; phylum Chordata; class Actinopteri; order Esociformes; family Esocidae; genus Esox; species Esox niger. Next base: position 124,336 of record JACXGJ010000238.1, on the reverse strand, counting down.
CATTCTACATTCCCACACAAATGGAGCTCATCCAAAAAAAACAACAAACGAGGGATATCTTTCAATATATTGTAATCTACTTACTATTATAGTCAATCTACCTCAGTATTTAATGTGGCCTACTTACCATAGTACATTTGCCACACTTTATTCTTTACAGTATTTTTTGCATTGTCTATTTCCTACAATTAAATAAGTAAATGCTATATACCACTATTCTGGAAAATAAATGTAAATAGTTTGTTTACCACAAGCTGTTTACCATAGTCTATTCACTATAGTCTATTTACCACAGTCAACTTAGGATACTTTTTTCACTACAATCTATTCACAAGTCTTTGAATCATAGTCTTTTTATCACAGTCAATATGCCTTAGTCATTTTAACATAGTCTATTTCCAATTTCTTGACCCAGAATGTTATAATTGTGAGAACTATCATTTAGAACCTATAGTGAGATTTAAAGGGGCTGTATGTAGAATGTTTGCATTACACAGATCCTTTGGTCACTCCCTGCCTCGGGCCTGTTATAGCAATCAAACCTGGCTCATATGGAAATGTAGTAAAATAATCAGCCTTGAGCTGATATGAATGACAACACACTATCTCAGTTCTGACTAATCTTTTTTACTGTAATTTCTGCAACTCTTTAGCGTTAAAGAAAATACCTCAGCTGCAGAAGATAAGTTCATTAGCGTTACCAACCTCAGAAATTGGCAATTAACTGCACCTCAGATTGCAGCTCAAATAAATGCTTCACAGAGTTTAAGTAACAGATACATTTTAGCATTTACTGTTCAGTGGAGATTGCATGAATCCAGAAAGAAATAACCACTGCAGCACACCAATAATAAGAAAAGGAACCAGATGACTACCTCATGAAGCTGGTTGAGAGAATGCTAAGAGCATTCAAAGCCCTCATCAAGGCAAAGGGTGGCTACATTGAAGAATCTAAAAAGGAAATTTGTTTTTATTAATTTAACACTTTTTTGGTGACAACATGATTCCATGTGTGTAATTTCATAGTATTCCATCATAATTATTGAAAAATATACAAATACTCTCCAATGAATTTGTGTTTCCATTGGCTTGCCCTGGAGTGTGTGTGAACATCTACTTCAAGCAAACTACAGTAGGACAATAGAAGTCCTAATGCAAAAGTGGTCCTAAAAACATTTAATAGGATAAGGAGGCATCTAAAATGCATTGAAGAAAACATGGAAGAATTTGTTCACAATGAAATTAATTAGAAACTATTTTGTGGTCGACACGTCATAATTTCTATAAAATTGTTTGACCAGTCAAATGAGCTTGTCCCAGACCTAGTAATATTTATAAAACAAACAAACAAATATAAATATGCCATAAATGCATATGTGGGCAATCCTGGTGTTACTGTGTGGAGAAATGATTTGGGGTTTTCTGTTGCTACAGACTTCTGCAACAGCTGGATATATGTCTCAGTTTGTGCTTTGCGCCATATCATGAGCATGACCACATCATGCTCCCCTCTGATTAGCTGCTGTATTTCTGCTTGGTGGTCCTGATAAGGATTTAGCATGCTAGGTAACTGTGTGCTCAGACCGCTCACCATGCTGTGGCATGGATCGCTATCTGTATTATGATTGATGGTTTGCTACAGTCATGCTTGGAGATCCCTTTTTTCGCCACAAACTTAGCTTACTTTTCAGTTACAGGAATATAGTAGAGTTAGGTATGACCTAGACCTATCTGTTAAGAAATAGCTAATTGGTAATATATAATAGGTAGATAATTGCGGGGAGAGGTGGGCCATGATTATTTTTTGCACATGGGCCCATCACAATCTAATTACGCCAAGTGACTAGGTACATAGAATTGTATAACTTTACTTTTAGACATAAAATATGGAAAAGAATTGCTTACCATCTTTCAGGAAATGTAGGGCTCATTGTGGGTCATAGAGTTGATATAATGAATTAGAATCCCATTAACTTAAATATTTATGTTAAATATATATGAGCCACATCCACTCCTGCACAAATATACCTGCATGTGCTTGATATGAGAGCACAGTCAAACTCATTCCCTTGACCTGCAGCAAGAGAATGTACTGTTTTTGCCAGTTATTGATGTTTAAATTTCATTTTAAATAGTCAGCAAGCACTGCCATTCCGGTCTGAGAGGAATTGTCTATACAAATCTTGTCACTGAATTGACAAAGGAAAAATAATTACATTAAATCTACAGGAAAACAGAAGGGAGAGCAATTGGCAATGGCTTCGTGTGCGCTGAACAGTGTCTGTTTCCACTCAGACTGATTGTCTGACTGGTTTGCGAGACTTGCCCATTGCTCATTCAGAATAATATTATTTCATAAATGCCATTCAAAACAAAATTCTGTCCTCTGAGATGTCACTTGTTTTTACAATTTATCTTATTCTGAAGTAAAAAATAAATTTGACAATTTAGGTGATATAAGCCTTTAAGTGATATAAACCTTTAGCCGTTATCATATTGACAACATTGGGACAGAGAGTGGGAGAGTGTTTTTTGCACAATGTGAACAGATTTGTCACAGTCTCAGTTTAATTTTGTGAGGCAGTCCATGTAATGAAATATTTAATAATAAGTTGAAACATTACATTCAGGGCTCACGTGTCACCATCCACCCATGCACACTCCACTGTCTTCCTGTTGAAGCTTACATCAACCACAAAACCATAGAGCTTGCCCAAGTGGCACCGTGGGGACTGCCCCTCCCTACCTCCAGGCTAAGCTCCAATCCTACATGCCAACCCAACCTGTGCTCACTGCGCTGCCGCCTCCAGTCTGTTGGAGATCCCACAATGTATGCAAGTTAAACTCCCCCTCAACCAAGTCAAAGCATTTTTTCCTGGCAAACCAATGGTGAAACCTGCTTCCTCCAGAAGCTAAAAACATCAGAGACAGCCAGTCTTCAAAATACATCTGAAAACAAACCTCTTCTAAGAGAATTTCCCAATCTCCTTTTTTGTTGCAAACCAATGTACTGACTACATCAGTGAAATGTTGTTAAGTCACATAGCTATTGTAAGTTGATGGCCTTCATTGTAAGTTGCTTTTAAGAATGTCTGCTAAATGACAAATCATTTAAACATACGATCGATCATATGATCATAGTCATATGATCATCCCGCTGAAATTGCGAAGCTCTTACAGTAACAAAAGCGTATTCTATAAAGGTGACCCAGTGGCGTAGGACCGGGGAGAAAAGGGGTACTAAGTATATAGGGCCTTAATGTGTAGAGGGGCCCTCGAAAATGTTTGCATCTTAAATTAAGAGGGGAGAGGCCCTCAGAGACCATTTATGTACAAGGCCCAGCATGTTGTGCTACACTCCTGAGGTGGCCTCACCTTTCTTCAGATATATTACCTGCAAATCCAATCCCAATGACAATGTCAAGGTTCAAGTGTGCAGCAGATTGTTTTAGGAGGGGAATGCACTCTTCTGTCTGTTTTAATAGGTTAGAATCCCATCACCCCTTTATTGTCTTCCATGTGAATGATTTCTGGGAAAGGTGGGAGTTCAGGTGAGTGGTTCAACTTTAACAGAAAAAAGGTTATATATGAAAAATGACAATAACACATTTTAAATATAACAACCTTTATTGGTGCCAAACTATTGTAATTAGATAGGCACCAATAAAGGTTGAGATCTTATATAGCATAAATAGTATTCTGAAGCCAAGCTTTGCAGCTTTGGGTGCTATTTGTATGCTTCAGTTAATATCAATTAAAGAGATCAGTCATTATACAGCTGAGCTGTTGCCTCTTGACATCACCTGGATCGCATATCCATTAGTGTAGCACTGATGAATGCCTTAAGCACTCTCAGAATTTGAAGAAACCACAATTTCCATTTTTTTTCTGAAACATTTCCTCTGAGAGTTAATTCATTCAGATAATGTATTTTGTCTCGTTTTACAAACACACCAAATCTAGTTGTCAGTCTGAACATTTCTCTTGAACGCACCCCCTCACCACTGATTTTAATACAATGCCCCAATTTCTAGAAATCCCGGTTGGAGGACTGCCAAAATTTAGAATTTCTGACAAAGCAGGGAAGTATTGCAAAGGATTTGGACATTAGACAATATCAATGGTTTGATAGACCTCATAATTATGAATGAAGTAATTTTCAGTGTTATAGGAAACTGCAAATTTGAAAGACACTCATCTCAATAGCAATTCCCGAAATGGTAGAGAGCTTGAAACTCACTTAGGTTTCCTGAGAATTATCTGGGCTCTATTCATTTATACTTATAAAGCACTATCCCATTCAGATTTCCCCCAAATGACTGATATTACCAGAAATGTGGTCACGAATTGTTTTTGTTTTGAGAATAACGTAATTCCTACAGATTTGAGTATACCTACAATAGTGTTTTCATGAAGCAAACAACATCAATTCCCCCCACCCACCATGCAGTCAGCTCTATTGTCGAAGCTCTGTTGCTAGCAGCCTTGGCCTTCTTTGCTCCCTCTGAGCCAATTAAAACCTAGCAAGACAGAGGAGAGCACAGATCAGTGTTAAAGAACATTAATAGGGAATGCCACAAGCTACTCTGCCACAATCAGCCTAGGATTCTGCTACTGTACTGTCTCATATGTCAGTCCTACTCTAAACTCTCCACAACATCCAGTCATTAGACAAACACTGAGCAGGACAAACTGTTTACATTCCTTTCAGAAGGTAATGATTTAACTGATTTACATACAACTTATGACTCATATATAATTGACAGTACTATACACATGCTGGGGTCATGGTGAACATTGATACATACATTGATCTAAAGGTAAAATTTTGGATATGTATTTAGCTATCCTTAAGTTTTCTAATGGATAATATTGAATGTTTTAGTTGTAGGTTCTCCTCAGTTAAAACTTCTATCTTTGACATACGACACCATTGTAAGCCTTGGCATTTGCCAAATGTTCTTGTGAGCAGTTAATGGTATTGATGTTGTATTCCATATTTCATGAAAGTATTCAAAGACACTCAACATTTGAGTACTTTAGAGTGTTCCTTTTCATCTTCTCTGGGGCAGCACATTCAACACTATTTCGCTTTCTTGTTGTTTTATCACATTTCTCTAGTGGTATTGTTTCTGACAGGGTTAGGCTTCCCACCTGTCCGTCAGTTTGGGCTAATATGTTTCACTTTACTGTATGAGTTTTTTTGTGTGTTTTTTGTCTGTATGTTTTTTCTCTGTACATTTCAGCCCTTGCTATTCTTTTAGAATTGACCTCAGTACCTAGAAGACAGGACCCTCTCTCTTACGGATTTTTCCTATCAAATCCATTTTACAATAGCCTACGTTGATTTATACATGCATGGTTCCGAATGACCATAAAACCTTGGTCATTTAAATCATGGTGACAAGCCATTGTGTTATGTAATGTAAAGTTAGCTAGCTATCTAGCATTAACCAATCTACCAAGATCACGTTTTGAATCACCCTTGTTAGAGGGGAAGCCATGACATGAAGTATCGCCAAAGGTACCGAGATGTAGTCTTTTAGAAAGGGTAACATTTTTGACGCCATGTACATTTATCAATTTATCTGAAGATAGGAACATAATTGAAGGACATTACTGGACACAAATTGACTTGAAACACAATTGGTATAATGTAGCCTTTGTGACAAAAAAAGAAAACATGACTAAATTCATTTTCACATCTCGCTAGTCCTTCAATACACATTCTGACACAATAAAGTGTCTGGTTTACCGTGCTATATTCATTCCAGCACTCCTTCTGGCCAATTATGTGAGAAACAAATCTGTCTGACCTACAAATCTCAGAACATCAAAGGGTCCTTTGGGGTTAAATGCCACTTTAATACATTGCTAACTATTGACATTGGAAAACCACAAGTGTTCATATACTTGACACAGTTTTGCGGTTAGTGCCGCACCTTCCTCTCTGGAGCTCAAATGCATTTTAAAACCAGATAGAAACAATTCATAAAGATTTTATTGAATGAAGGCACTTTCATGTTGGTGCTAGTTTATGGTGACATAGTGATGTGCTGCATTATCTTATATTGTTATGTCAGTATTAAAACCTCTAGATTTAGTTTCATCAGTATTATGTGTTTTTTACTGGTGCAAACTGCCATCCACATCAATGTCTTTTGCACGCTTTGGTTGGCTGCGACTCCATGACATCCATAAAGGCCAGTCATTGGTTGTTGTTTAAATACAAGGCTGACCTGCGGAAGCATTCTAAACGTCTCACCTTAAAATGGATTGGAGAAACAGCAGTTATGGAACGTGCCCACAGGGATGGCTCACCTTAGAGATGCAGTGCATTTGGAAGGCATTCAGACCCCTCCACATGTTGTTACATTGGAGCCTTATTCTACAGTGGATTAAATAGATTTTTTTCCCTTGCCAATTTAGACACAATGCTTCATAAGGACCAAGCAAAGGCAGGTTTTTAGAATGTTTTGTAAATGTACATAAAGCAGAAATATACAGAAATTATATTTGTTAGGCGAGTTTTAGTTGGGCATGTCAGAAAAAATTGAAAATCAGGATGAAAACATACATATATACATACATACATACATATATATATATATATATATATATATATATATATATATATATATATATATATATATATATATATATATATATATATATATATATATATATATATATATATATATTTATTTATTCATTTTGTCCTTGGGATGCAAAATAAGCAATGCAAAATAAACTTTTTTTGTGCACAGATACTTTTATTGTAATCTCTAATAATTATCCATAATCCTTTTGGTAAAGCTACATAGGTCCTACAACTACATATCACACTCCAAACTAAGCAATGAAAAATACCTCTAAAAAAACTGTATATGTTAACTTTGCATGTGATGGAAACAGGAACATCAAGGTCTCTGGAGATGGACTTGTTGCCTTGAAATTGTTCATGTCCCAAAAATATCTGTTTTTCTTTCTTTTATCCATGCTCATAGTAGTGACATACAGACAATGACAAAGTTCAGGAATGTATACGATAATTACTAACTCTACAAAACTCAGTAAATACAGTAAATTGGCAGAACACAGTCGTAATTCGGTATTACAAAACAACTTGGTCCAAGGGCCATTATAAATCATGATCACACATTGTCGAACACAGGTAACAATCCTGGCTCCATGCACATTATGTGGCTCCCCGCTGTAGGCGAGGGTTTAAGACCAGGGTTAAGCTATTTGGTGATTAGTTTAGTCCAGACTCCTTTGATTGACAGGTCAACATCCTCTGAACATGCCTTCCATGTGAAAGTTATACAATACACATACGATGCCTTGGTGTTAGGGTCTGTTTTTTTAGAGTAACTCACTGCCATCTTATTGTGGTGCATAGAATACTACTAATAACATTAGCACTGTTGCTATTTATAATTTTTGTTGGCCTATGGTTTGGGTCCTAAACGTAATATTTTGTTCCGGGCCCTGGGATTCCCATCGGCGTCCCTGCTTTAAACTGCCTAGCTTGCTTGACCCTTAAAATAACATCACTCTCTCTTGAGGTGGCCCCAGAACAGATCGGAATGTGTCCCAAATTGTTAACGGGTCTATTCTACAGGACCCGTTTTTTTCCTTAAGTCAGTTAACTAACCCCACAACTTTTGTTTTAGAACCAGAGGGAGGTTTGAGAAAGCTCTTTAGTATTTTCCTCACCTCTGCATGCCTCAACATCTTAAATCTCCGGAGAACTTTAATCCTTGGTACTTGTACTGTAATTGTTATACTCTCTTTGCATATAAAAATAACTTTGTAACTTTATATCATTGACTATTTGGAATGAATCTAAAACACTCAGACAGAGTGTGTACCCTGACCGACTTAAACAGACCGCCAAGTTAGATTAGGAATCTTCAGACTGTGGTGCCGTGATTCCGACATCAGCCGATGCGTGGCTGGGCCAGTGCCCACTCGCATTCACTGGCTGAACTCGCTGTGACCATTAAGTGGTGCCTGTTGTTAAAACTCTGAGCAGTAACCATATTCTTCTAAATTGAGGACTACTGTTGTTTTTATTGCAATATTGAAGGGAAAACAGGTACTTGTCTATTAGAAGTACTGCTAAAAGGCACATTTCTTTAAAGGTTTCTTGTTGTTTCCACATGATGGAAAGGGGTTAGAAAACTTTGGAAACCGCTGATGTAGCCTGTCCCTAAAATGTAATCTAGAAAGTATTTTCTCTATTCTGCTGCTCCCAAACTCTCACAACCGAAACCCTTTACTGATATGCTTGATTTACAAAACAAAAATCTTAAATACAGAGAAGAGTCAAGATAAACAAAATTAACCACAGATTTTGATCATTCATGTTAAAATGTTTAATGTTTCTAAAAACTAGAGATAGAAGCCAAATGTACATTACTCTTGTTCCATACACATAATGGGCAGTGTACATCACATCATAAATCAACACCATATTGAAATACAACAATTGAAGAGTCCATTTGAGTTATACAAACTGCTAATAAATGTGTTGAACAATATAACAGTTGTAAACATCCGAGTAGGGCACCTTTCAAGAGGATCATATCTGGCATTTACATTGAAAGTCTAGCTTTAAGAAAGGGCACAGAAGGACTTTCCCACGAGAGCTCACTTGCACTGTTGTTACCCATCTCTGCAGTTCTGGCAGTCTGCCACGTCAACTAATTATACAGAATTATGGTTTTCGCAGGAAAAATAAAGAAATCCAGACCTACAATGCAAACCAATTGTACCGACTGTCTGAGTTCTCTCTAAATGGAGAAAAAGGTGGAGAGTGCAAATTAGTTTAAATGGAACTACTTGGGAATTTCTGGATTTTACGTGAACGTCCCATTGGTTTCACATTGTTGGTTTTGAATGTATTGCTGCTATTTCTCCCTCATAGGCTTTCCAGGGAAAGGTGTCTATGATGTTGGTGTTTTGGTCTACAACTAAATACATTATATACACATAATCAGTTGATCAGGCCCTTTTGTCCATACCAAATGGAATTGTCACAATCAAATCTCATTTGTTATATCAATTTAACCACCAGAGAGAGAATGGGGATAAGTACTACAGATTAGGAATGTAAAGACCATCAGTTAAGTTTGTGTATGCCAAAACATTTTTGTATGATGCTTGCTACTTTGTATGACCAAATTATGTTTGTGCTCATCCATGTACTTTGACACAGAAAGTAAGAGGATTATATTACTTTGTACACAAATATTGTATAAGTCAAGGCGATCTATCGTTCTGCTGTCAAAAAGCATTCAATATTCTCTTCTGCTATTCCCTGCTGCTTGTATGGGGTGCTTGAGTAATCCTCTAAGTAAGTGATCTATTTCACTGTGATGGTGTGTGGTTGCTATCAGCAAGATTATTTTAAATAAGTAGCCTTAACTGCTGGTCCTTGAGTCACATGCCATCTATAATCCCAAACAGAAGTACTTTGATGGAACCCTGTATCATGTTGCTTTGTGCTTCTTATTATACACTTACAGTGCATGACAAATGAATGTGGGACTAAACTTAAATTCACGTTTACCATCAGGGCACTATCTGTTGGGATTTAAAGAAACATTAGCCTATAGTAAGTGTGCACAGATCTGCACCCTCTAGAAAATATTGTCGGAATAGGAGGGAACGTAAAGTAAAGCTGTTCGTATAGTGTGAAAGGAGTTCTTTTTAACATGGCTCATATAATATACACTAGTGAAGGTTGCTACAACTTGCAGAGATTTTTATTAGGCCCTGTTTTGGATGCTGCAGAAATACTCAGTATAAACACAATTTACCACATTTTATTCTGCAGATGATGAAACCATTTTTCTTTTCAACACAACAGCATAATGATATAAAGAATATACATGTCAATGGAACATTATGGCTCATAGGTGATGCAAACTGGCCGCAAATGTTGAAAAATAATGGTAATTTTAGCATCATAATACTGTATATGTGCCCATAGAATACGGACAAATTGAGGTTGTTTGTTCATGACAACAGAACTGACCAAAAGTAATATGTATAGGCACAGTATCTTGACCAATTCTACAATTTTACTAAATTACAAATGGTATATTGGCATTTTGTTCTGTTTGAGATTATACTTTCTAACGTAATAACTTGTGCAGACTGCAACAATTATTTCAAATCGACCCAATCATGTCACAAGGCTGGTTGAAGGACACAAACGCAGAGGCGAACGGGTGAAGGTACTCCATGATTTAATAAAGAAAGAAACAAAACAAACTTAATGCAGCTCCAGTCACTGGGTAGCATCGCATACAGCTGACAAAACCAAAATGAACCACCCCAGTGTGAGCAAACCTTCACCTTAAATAGGTTCCCCAATTGGAGGCAACAATCCACACCTGCCTCCAATTGGGGAGACCCAATCACATAGAGATGCCTGGAGGCATCTCTTCTAGTCCCGTCCTGACTATGGCCCCAGCCAGTGCAAAGATGGCTGGGGCATAGCCAGGACGTGACAAATCAAGCCGTTCGCCTGCGTCAAGCCATTCGCCTACCGTGTCGGTAAGGGATCAAACATGGCGTACCTACCGCCATCTGAGCTGCCAAATCACAGGGCATCCGGGCAGAATGGGCCGATCAGGATGATTGACAGCTCCTCCGTCCGCGTCCGAGACATGACAGGGAGAATGCACCGGAGAGGGGGAATGGCGTACTGCAGTTCCCTCGGCCACGGCCGGTGAGGCAATCCACCTGCGCTTTCCCGGAACATCTCCAAATCTCCACAACTACGCCGGGATGAAGATGCCACTCGTCACCTAAGCCCGTTCCCAGATCTTCTCCGCCAGGAGTCTGTTGACGTACACAACCGCTGTGCTATTGTCCAACTACACCAACACATGCTGACCCACAGGGTACACGCTTGATCGTGTCCAACTCTAGCCAGTATACGTTGCACTCCAATGGAGCCCACACCCCACCCACTGAGTGCGACTGGCCCGTCCCGCTCCAGCCCGTCAGGGACGCTTCCGACTGGGACCCGCACTGACACTCGGCCCGCGGGTGACGCCCAGGGTCCAATCGGAAAGACGTGCAAACCGGCGCTGTAGGCTCCTCCTGCGCAGTAGTGACATGACCGAGAGCACCGACACCGTACGCAACGGCCGGACGCGCTCGAAGACCCGCAGAGTCGCCGCTCTCTGGGCATCCGAAACATCAACAGTCGAGTGGGCTGAAGAGCGCTCTTTTTCCAGGTCACAGCGAAATCCAAACGAGTGAGCTGAGTCACCAATCTGGACGGGTGAACCCAGGCCTGCTCTGCTGTGTGCGCCAACACCAAAAGGTCATTCAAGTAGGCCAGAACCCTGACCCCCTGACGCCTCAGAGGTACCAAAAAGTATGGGGGGGGGGGCAGCGCCAAACCCAACAGAACTCTTGTGTATTTGTATGCCTTTCCTTGAAAGTAAAAATGCAGGAACTTCCGGCGGTGGGGCAGTACCAGGACATGGAAGTCAGCATGCGAAACGGCCTTTTCAACATGCATTTGTTAAAACCGGCAGGTCTAGAACAGGCCTAATTCCCCCGGTCCTCCTGGGTGCAAGTAAGCAAGAGGAGTACAACCCCTTCTCCTTCTGCTCTAACAGGATCAGTGACTTCCTCCAGGAGGTCTGCAATCTCCCCCTGCCATTTGTAAATGAGTTTTTTTTCAGTTTTTTTCAGGGTTAAAATAACAGTAGAAAATATAATGTATTCAAATAGTTACTTTCTCTCTAGTAGATATCTTTTACAGGTCACTGTTTAAATGTGGCCATAATTTATTTTCAGCTCAACATTTTCATCACACTTTATGAAAAACAAACTTAAAATGTTGCTGTTGTGCAACAGCTCTGATCAATGCACATTGTATGATCTGGTAAAGACTCAAAAGGAAAAACATGGAACCAGGCAAGCCTAGTTCTGCCAGCCTTTTATAAGACGGAATGATTGTTGTTGCCCTGGCTGGATTCGATTGAGGAACAGAAGCGTTCAATTTGCCGTGGTCTCTTAATTTTAACCCTTCTGTTCCTCACTTAAAACCTCCCTATTCCACTATTTTGGAAAGGAACGAGAAAGGTGCAGTGGTTTCTTAATTTTTTCCGGAGCTGTACGTGTAGAAATGTTTGTTTCCTTCCTGCACTGTCAAAACCAATTACCTGAAACTCCACAGTTCTTGAAAATAGTTCCCTGCATTACCTATTAACATCCAAACAAACAACAGGTGTAATAGGATTGCAACACCAAATTCAACATGTGAAGTTAGAGATTATTGTAGATGGCTAGTCAATAGCTATACAGTTCCTATAATGAAAATAATTACTACAATCACTCCATCAGTCATGGCACTCACTCACTCACTCATTAAGAGACATTTGTTCTTCTTGGCCGGCTCTGCTTACACGGTCCGGCAAAAATAATTGAATAAAATCTGGGTGGTAAATTTCAGCCAAACAAGATATAAAAGTTGTCCATGTGTCAGAAAACCATACTACTTATTTTTCTGTGACAGCACCAACACATCCTACCCAAAGTTGGAAAATAACTAAAAATAACTGCATTGTTCGAGAATGAGGCACATACATATTTTTCTCCAGAGCCTTTCATAATGTTCTTCTCATAAGCACTTCATAAGTACATTTACAAACGGTCAATAATGATGGGTGAATATTGTCTCCCTACTTGGCAAGCAAACCATTAACAATGAACAGTGTCATTACAGATCCTTATAGACCCTTGAAACTGGTGCCAGATTAAAGTGTGAACGATACAGTGTTTGTTATTAACAGACAGGTGTAGCAATAGCAAAACATTGGTGTGCATGTCAGGTCCTACGTCACGGCCTTTTTCGGAGACTTCACACAAATCAACATCTCCCGCCGCCCTGCCAGGGGAGCCTCGGTGGTCTCTTTAAAGATTGAGGCCCAGTAGGAGTGTAAGAGTAGACATGCTCTTGAACATTAATTATGGTGATTGGTTGAGATGAATAATGCATGCCCCGAAGCTGCAAATCCCGCTTCAAATGATACACTAGCTGTGTGGTGGCCGCGTAACTGTGGCGATCTCCTAGTCCAATAGACATGCATGTTAGCTCACAGACAGACATACACACAGGCAAAACACACCCAAAATATCAATGTTCAACAAGAATCCACATATAGGAAGAAGTCTGATTATCAACCATCTAACCATCAAGGGGCTACAGACAGAGGAGTTCTAGAGAAGAGTGAACTAAGGCCCTAGAGTGCTATTTTCAGCGTTATAATCTAAAAGTAGTAGGCTTACTGGAATCACTTGAAAAGTACAATAGTGAAACCTTTCTCGCCTGTCTTAGCTGAATCTTTGTGTAGTGGCATGCTTGAGCCGCCATCCCACCTGGAAAGATCCCACTGAATCCCAGTTGCAGGAAGTCACGCTCCGTGACGGAACCAAAAAATGGCAGTTCATTATTTATTATAGACATGCATACCTGTGTACTTAATTTCTATCCTAGTAGACAATCATTGGAATGTTAGAATACATGTGAATACAGGGACAAAGGTTTGCTTGTGATTGCCACCACACTCTCATATGAGATGGTCCCAGAACAGATTGGAATGTGTACCTAATTGATAAGGGGTCTACTCTTCAGGACTAGTATTGTTATCCTTAGGTCAATAAGCCAACCCCACACCTTTGGTTAGAAGATATAAACCAGAGTGGAGTTGGGGAAAGGGCTCTCTTGGATTTTTCTTACTCCTTCCTGCATCTTCATTCTCTGGAGAGCTTTCTGTCTTTGATACTTGTACTGTCATTGTAATATTCTTTATATATAAAATGTATTGGTTACATTCATTTATGGTATTAATCTTAAAGGTAAACGTCAAAATCCAGTCCCTTCTCAAGTTCCAATACCGGTATATTGTTGTGTTGTTTTCAAGATATTCAAACAAAGGAACTGCTTCAATGTGTTGCACATATTCGTGTTAATTGATTATAACACTTGACACTGAGCGGAAGGCCAAAGCACGTATTTAATTAGGAAAGAACCCGCCGGGTTGGAATCACCATGCATGAAAATACAAACAAAAATACACGTCACATCCAACTATAGACACTGTGTTTGATCACACTACATGCCATTACATTCCTAATTGTTAGTTAAGAGAGCCAGTCAATCATTGGTGATCCAGACTCAGCAATAGAGGACTGACAGCTGTGATATCTGCAACACTCATTCTCCCAAATAACAATGTATTGATGAAGGCCAGCCACACACACACGCTCACACTTTACAGTATGCCAATTTACAGTACAGTGCAGTATATATTCTGTACATATATTTACCAACATGTGGATCACCAAGTTACAAAATTATTCTGCCTTTTTCAAAATAAACAATACAAAATCCACTTATAACTTTGACAAATGCTTTTAGCAATCCACAGACCTGAAAATCTGTATATAACTTACATAAATCTGTACATAAACTGATTAGTCATACAGCCTATTAGCCTCCCCAAATGTTATTTCTTCAGGTATACATTATACAGAAAAGAGACTATGCTATACCAGTGTCTTGACCAATGTTCCCTCTTATTTTCTGGGTTACTGAGCAGATGTCTAATCTGTCGAGCTGAAGTAACGCAAATTCTGTGCAAATTTTGGCATGCAACTACAGTGAACACTGTGGCTGTACCCACTTTGACTTACAGTTTCAGACAATAGCAAATAGGCTATTGTGGTTATTTTAGCACAATTTAGGACCATACATTTTTCAGACAAAAGAACTGTGGATCAAATGCAATAGCATTGACTACACTTTTACATTATTACCTGACATTAATTTATACTTTGTTTGCAACACAGCAGCCACTGAAATGTAATCACTGAAATGCATTAGCTAACAGATAATTAAACAATTTAGGCTACCCTAAGCTTATTGAGTTACGTACATTATATTATCATAGCCTTCTTTAAAATATATCACTGCCTCTAAATTGGAAAATATAAACTGCCTCTAACGTACTGTAGGAAAAAGAATACAATATGTAAAATACATCAAACATAGCAATATATATAAACTGACTTTAAATGAGGTTGCAAAATGGCTATATTTGTGTAACCATTCCATGACAGACTAAGACAATCTTGCAGTTCCAGTAAGGATTCATATTGTTTGCTTGATGTTCGAAAAGTATTTATCCTCTTAGACTTCATTAACATTTTTTTTAACAGCATGAAATCAAAATAGATTTGCAATTAGGAGATCTTGCTACTTATCAACACAAACAAGTCCATAATGTCAAAGTCAAACTACAAATTGTTCTAAATTAATTAACAAATACAAACAGGAAATAATTGATTACATAATTATTCACCACCTTTTGTCAATATTGGTAGATGCACCTTTGGCAGCAATTACAGCAATGGGTCTATTTTGATACGTTTCTATACTTGCTGGGCACATCTGTACACAGCAATTTTTGCCCATTCGTCTTCACAAATCTTCCCTAAATTGGATGGAGACCTTGGATGGAGACAGTCATTTTCTATGCATTCCACATATTCACAATTGGATTGAGGTCTGGGCTTTAACCGGGCCACTCCAGGAAATTAACCTTTTATAATCAATTTATAACAATTTATAGATTTTATTTATCCCTTTGACCTTATGGACTTTTCAGTGTTAATCTGCGGCATAAACTGTTAATTACATCCATTTTGTGTTCATGTTATAATACAACATGTGGACATGTCTAAGTAGTATAACACCTTTAGAGTCACTCTAAGTAAAACATAAACAAAGGCCATTGTTTGCTGGCTGCAACTATTAGGGATTAAACATTCAGGGGAATGTTGTGGCTTAAACAAACCCTTTTAGCTAATTATTTACGCTTGTGAAGTTGGTACTGCCTGTAAAACATGCAGCTCAGTGACTGAAATTGTTTGTTAGCAAATAGCCTTACTGTAGCTGTGCTTGACTAGGACATACAGGTCACAGGTCTGTGTTCTGTTCAAGACTGACCCATTTATATTAATGAGCTCTTGTTCTACCCACCACAAAATCACAGACTAATCTTTGTTGTATTGAAAAGGGTTCTGATACTACATTTATTTGATCTGTGACATTTATTTCTTGTATTGGGCAAACGTAATGAAATTTCACGATGCAGCACAGTGCTAGTTGAATGGTCGTGACATTGGTCGTGAATGTATGACGCATTTCAGTCAATTCAAATCTGGAAACTGTGTGAGGAGGAACTATCCTGCAAAATCTCCTTAAAAAACTTGCCATATAGCCTGGAATGCCTATATACCTGTTCAAACAAATCCAGACATCCAATCAAAGATTGGCTTCCCATCCCTGTTACTGGAGATCTACTGTACTGTGGGTTGTCTCCAACTGTAACAGGACACTAGACCTCTGCCTACTTGACCATGAGAACATCCAGTTCCAGAAACACTAATCATTATGGGGAGTTTACTCAATTCCCAACCACAACAAACTTTTTATAAAAATATTATCCAAAAACAAATCTAATGATGTTTTGGAGAGAAGTTCTAGCTGTGTAAATGAACTCTCAGTTGAAAAAAAACATAAAAAACATTTAAAAGGCCTGTATGCATTGGATAACATAAAAGATCTCTTGCAGTTTGAAGTAAATCCATTCTGATATTTGTTTGATTAGATTAGATTAAACTTTATTGACACTGAGCAGTATGAGTACAGTACAACAAAGAAGTGCAAAATAGAAGGTGGGAAATGTATAAGTATTTGGTATAGTGCATGTTACAAGTGGAATGTATACTGTAGATGTGCAATGAAGGCAAATACAGTGCAAATGGCAATTCTATTAGCGCAATAGAGGCCGAAAGGGGAGGGCAGAACATTTTAGTATAATGTATGTACGTATAATGTGGGAAATGAATAGCTGTGCAATGAGGCAAATGCAAGTACAAATGGCAAGTCTGAATGAGCAAAAAAGAATGGCAATTTTAAATGTGCAGTGCAGACAAATTGAAGGTGCAGGTGGCATGTGGAACTGAAATACAAGCTCCTGAGGTGGACACGTGCATGTAAAAGCTGAAATATTATCATACTTTACAAGGCAGTGTCAGAGTCCAGTAGTACAAGGGAGTAGTGCAACAAGATTCCAGAGAGACAGAACTAAGTGATGGGTATGGTTAGTGATGGGTCACAGAGTTCAGCAGGGTTACAGTAGATGGAAAGAAACGATTCCTGAGCACAGAGAGACCTGTACCGCCGGCCTGCGGGAGGTCAAACAGTTTGTGGCAGGGATGCGAAGGGTCCCGGGTGATGTTGCACGATGTAGCACACCCTGCGCAGACAGCGCTTGCGCTGGAGATATAAGATGGCTGTAGGCTGAGTGAATTTCATATGACTTCATTCTTAGATCATTCTAATTTTGTTTCATTATTTAAGATTAAAACATTTTAACACAGATTTCCCATTTAACTGACAGCAAAGTTCCGCATACTTTACTCCAAGATTTGAGTTTTTTTATAAACGTTTCATCATGTGATTTTCACTTAAAGGCTAATACGTTTTCGGCCACAGGTTGAGATTTAATATAAAACATACAGTGTACAGTGTTGAATAATATTTTTTATTTAGGGAATTGCAATCGTCTAACATAAGAAATGCAGTATTAGAACATTTTGTTATTTCTTGCATCTACAGTAAAAAACAAAAGGTTTGAAAATATATGATTTAATTTCTTCAAACAGTTATTTCATCGATTTTCACTCAGCATGCACAGCTCTCCCTGGCTGATGTCCCCACCTCCCATGATGTGGTGTATGGGTTAGGTTGCAGTATGTTAAGGGAGAGTGTGGGAGAGTGACAGGGAAATCACTGGCAGTAACAGCACGTGTACATATCAAGCGCAGATGAGAAGCTTGCTGAAACCTGCAGTGCTGAAGTTAATGCGTTCTCTCTTGCTTTACCCTATGTCCTTCGTCTCTCCTTTTCGACTGCTTTCGGTCCTGCTGCCCTCTTATCTCTCATCAACATCTCCTCCGGTATAGGCTCAGTGCTCTCTGGGCATGTCCATTAAAAAGTAACGGAAAAAACCATTAGTGATACAGTTCATTTACTACGGTAGGGCTGTAAATCAGCAGTTACAGATGCCAGGGTTTAGTCGGAGTTCTCCTTCTGGCCAGATTAAGTTCTACAGTCCATCTCTCCACAGCTTTATTAAACACCTTGTTCTCAAAGCCACCCTTTTTTTGACCCTCTATTTCTCTGCCTGTCCACCACTCACTCCCTTTATTTTATCTATCGTTATAGCATCTCTCTTTCTGTCTTCTTGCCCCCATCCACTTGCTTTATTGTTGCTGTCTCAAAATGTAAACTGAGTTTGACAGTTACTGTATTGGTATTTGTATTACTGGATAAATAGTATTTTTTAGGTTGTTTAGGATCTGAACCAATTTTTTTTAAAACTCAGTAAATGCATCATGCCGTTTCGATTTTTTTAAATACATCAGCGTGTGATTTGTGAACACCAAAATGTGTTCAATTGCTGTAATACGATAACATACATATTTTGTATTGTTATGTGCTGCTATGGATTGTGCACAGACCCCTTCAGTAACAATTCTTTGATGAAATCATTTTGATTGTGCTTGTTCCGCACAGTATGTTGCAAATATAAAAACAATTTGCAACAAACACTGGCAAATGGGAGCACAAATGTCATTATTTTATATGAAAAACGAAATACTTTTTTTGTTGATTGCCTGAAAAACAAGACTGCACTCAGAAATATAATGCATTTTTTGCCTGCCTATCTCTCTGATTATGTTTACATAAATGTTTTGTTTGTTTGAGGTATCTTGCAATGTATGTATAATCGCCTTGTTTAATGTTATTATTGACAAGGTAATGTACATCGATTTCAATTATAAAACCATTCTCAGTCTTTCTTGCCATTATTCATGTTGTTTACTTCTCGTTCATTCCTTTTTTAAATGATCTAGTCAGATAACATTTAATAGGATCTATGGATCATTTTGCATAGTCCTATGAGACTTTTAGCACTTTAAACAGTTACATGAAAATGATCACTCGACAGCAAAGCCATTCATAACACCCATTAGAAGGGTTATAAAATGTACATAGCTGTTTTAAAGGCATATTGATGCATACATAAGGACGCCTACAGTAAAGTGGCAGGGATATTTCAATTACATGTTGAGTCAAAATGACCCACTTGGCCATTCTAGTGTTAACAGTGAAGGCGTAAAATACGCGTTTGCATATTTCCCAGCATACTTTTGAAGTCCTTGTGAGAGATACCTACCCTGAACATTTGACAAAACAGTAAACATTTCATGACTAATAATTTTTCATTTCACATGGTTTTTAGTTATCTTTGACATTAATTACAGGCAGAACATAGTAAGATCTGTCACATCCTGGTGATCCTCCTAGCCATCTCTGTGTTGGGCTGGGGCCATAGTCAGGACCCAACAGAAAGTGATGCCTCTAGGCACCTCTATAGCAGTTTTGTTCTCCCTAATTGGCGGCAGGTGTAGATCGTTGCTTCCAATTGGGGAACCTATTTATGTTCAGTGTTCGTCCACACCCGCTGTGGGTTATTGTGTTTGTGGCTTGATGTGGGTGGTTGTTGCGGTGTTTTGGCTTCTTCATTAAATTATGGATTTTCGCTACTACGTCTATGCACCTGTGTCCTGCCTCCACAACCGTGACCAGATCTTTTTGAATCATTCAGAGAAATTAAAATAGGTATGAGAGTTCATTTGCTCTATCAGTAAAACCAGAGTGGGAGAAAAGAACACTCACACTCCCCACTTTTCAGATTGTATTGTATCTAATCAAAATACTGTCTTACAAGGCATTACAGTGACACAGCCGTTCCCACAAATGTCACTGTCTGCCTAGAGTGAAGTGGAACACTGGTGCGGTGTACATCCACAATTCCATGTATCTCAGGGACATTAAAGTTTGCTATTTGGCTTATGACTGTTTTTCTCATCCATTGTAGTAAACAACTTTGTCAGTAGACTTTAACTAGCTCCTGGCTGGGGTTGCTAGGTAGGCATCATCATTTATTATTTTTTTCACTAGCAGAGTTTTGTCGCTGTCTTGAGCCATATTCCTTCTGGCCATGACCGGCAAAGATAATGGATTAGTTAATCATTGAATAAAGACCACCCACTTGCATTTATTGACATATCCCATGTGATCATGAAAAAGGCAATTTTATTATCAAAAGGTCTAAGATATTATGACATATACGTTTTGTGATGAAAAATGGCCAAGGGAAATGCAATGTATTAGTGCTGTCAAATGATGAAAATAATTAATTTTGTTTTACAATACAACGCATTATAGTAAAGATATCCTGGGTAATTGTAAACTATACCGACTTTTTCAGAGTTGGTAGTCCACTAGACCACTTTGTCATGGCCCTTACATTTTGAAAACATTTTGAAAACATTTAGAAAACGGATTTCTAATGACCAGAATACATGACAGTATCTATTTGTAGCTCATGCAAATCTAAATCGAAGATTGCTGGTCTAATCCCATAGTTCAACCACCTGCTACCATTGCTTTTTTAGGCTACAAAACACATAATACCGCCTTTATCTGGAGAGCTGCTAGATGTGCAGGGAATCGATCCTAGCTGATGTTTAAGCTAAACTGTGATTTGATGGGGCCTTACCAACAATAGCTTTCCTAATGGATGGTTGGCCAAAACCAATACTTGTGTCTTTACTAAAGGATTTCCAAATGAATTAATAGGGGATGAAATGCATAAGGTAGGCCACTTGAAAGATTGAAATAAAGTAGTAAATGTGGCTAGAGATGTTTATCTACAACGTTCATCAGGGATCTGTGATGCATGCACATCACTGAAGTGGTTTGTTTATTCTACTTTCAGAATATGTTTTGGTGGAAACGCAACTTATTACGACAATAATGCTTTGTTGATGCAAGGAAAAACGGAACATAACTTCCCATACTATAAGCTAGGTGTTAGAATGAGCAATCTCTCTGTTGTCTATAATTCTATTACAGGCAAGTGTTCTACATGATGCTTTCTCACTCTTTCTCATCAAGCATCAACTGACTTGCATTGTTCGACTTGCATTCGAACAACACACAGGTGAATTCACAGACACTGCGTCTTGGGACCAGCTGAAGGAGTGGGTCAGGGTTTATTTGGAGGGAGAATAGCGTGGGGTGAGAGAATCCCAACTTGGAAGATCCTGTGTCCTATTGGATAAGTACTAATGTGCTGTTGGACAGGATTCACACAGACAAGTGGTAAGTAAACACGATACACGAAATGGACGCCTATACTCCATTGCTATATTGTAAAAATTTGCTTGTGAAATGATCCCAAAAGCCCCCGCACAAGTCACGTGCCACAAAGAAACCATACACTGTTCAATAAAATAAGCCAGTAATGCCTTCCAAACAGCCCCTGCTCAAGCAGTGATGCTAATGATGTGAGGGGCCATAGCCTGGTTTACCCAAGCTAGCCTGAATCTTTGCCTTTCATTTTTGTTTTGTATTAAACTAACTATCAGATGGAAGTTTTTGCTGGTGTCAATACACCATTTGAGTATTGACACCAGCGAAGATATACAAATGAGAAAAAGCTTAAATGTGGATTTTGTGAAGAAAGAAAAAACACTTGCAGAAATGCACACACATAAAAAAATCTAAACGAAGGTTATTCTACATGGAATTTCATGAGTGTGGGGCATGCGAGTCAGTTTCAACTAACTCTGAGTAAGCCTGCTGTAGCTTTAGTATTAACCTGTCTTGTGAGCATGTCTGATAACTGCTATTTTTCCAATAAAAATAACTGTGTTTTTTCTACCTGTGATTCAACCCTTGTGGCATCTGTATGAGTCATTTCACCTTGAAAGATCTCAGAACATTACTGAGGACAGAGCTGGCAAGCAGGCTGCATCCAAACGGCACTAACTTGATCATTTAATTGCCAGAGACAGCAAACAGAGGAAGATTGAAATGCATTGAGAAAAACAGTGTGTACTCACCTAACAATGTTCCTGTCTGCTGCACATAATTATTTGATTCCTGAGTTACAATAAAAGGATGGCAACAAGACTGGGTCGGGGGTTCTTGAACCGCTGAAGGTTACAGCTGGAGCGTCGGCTTCATTTACAGTGTGGCTTGGCTTAGGGCTGTTTTTGGCACTACCAGCCAACCTCTCCATATGTATTACTCTCTTTCTGAGCCCAGAGAATGTCTGCTCTACTCTGCTCCTCACCACTCAACCTCACTTCCTTATCATTTCGGTGAAGGACCGATGGGGCGATTAGACGAGGTATGTTGGAAGGGTGAAGAACGCTAGAGAAGATTTGCCCTCAGACAAGTTGGACTGTAATCAGGTGTTCTGACCTGATGAGTTTGAAGCCCTGCCAAAGCAAGTGCAATTCCCATGCATCAGCCTCATTTGGGAAGGTTGGCTCCCCCCACTCTCTATGCTCATGTGATCTAATCTGGGCCCCACAACAGCATCTTTGACACATGGGCCCATTGGGGATGGCAGGCCTTGCAGGTTTGTACACACAGTTATTAACAGATGCCCTGAATTCAAATGTTTTGGCATGAGGGGCAATATTGATAGCTTTAAGATTGAACAGCTGCCCTGATGGCAATGCACGAAGGCCATCAATCACTATTTGGCCATAGTCAGTCCGTTTTGCTCTGTGGCAAAAAACGTATCTGCACACAAGACGGCACAGTACCTAGTAAAGATAAAGTGCAAGGGGCATTTGGAAACTTTTGTGCAGTTGTCAGATATTAGCTTGATTATTTTATTTTTGAAGGAGTAAGGAGAGACAAGCTTACGAGCTTAAGAGCCTTCAGCAAACTGAAATGAGTATCGACCAATGGAAGGATTGTGTTTAGGAGGGAGCAGTGTGATATATCTTCTAAAGAGCGGGTTACATTTTTAGTTGCAGATGATAAGAAGGAAGCTAAGATAAAGTGGGCAGTTACTGTATCTAGAAGTAACTTATGAATTAGTTGGTACCAATGAATCTAGCATGTGAAGGGAGGGCCAATTAACGAGCAAGTAAAGGTCACAATTACGAGTGTTGAAGAGGGCAGAGGTTACAATGTGGATGGCAGAGTGATAAAGAATATAACTTATGGAGGAGATTTTGGCAGCAATTTTATACACTTTGTTGTTCAGCAGGTGGTTCAGCAGAATAGTTAACTGGCTTCAGTGCCAGCTCTAGCCTTTTGGGGTCCCTAAGCAAAATGCTATTTGGGGCTCCTTGTCCCCTAGCGGTCGGAGGCACCCTAGCGGTCGGGGGCCCCCTAGCGGTGGGAGGCCCCTTAGCGGTTGGGGATCATAAGCAACCTCTTATGTTGCTTATGCCTGGAGCCGGTCCTGGCTTTCTTGCTTGCAAAGGTTAACTTACAGTGACATTTCGTTGTGTAGATAGGACAGCTATTGCGTCTGAGTAAGAATATCAGAACATTTCTGTATTATCAGAACATCCAGCACCATTCTCCTCCATGGTCATTTCCTGTTTGCTAACATTCAGTTCACAAAATGTTCTGCTCATGTGAGAAAAAGCAAACACTTCATAGTGTAGTGAAACATTGTTCCATCAGAATCGCTTTTTCAAATTTTTTAAAGATCAAAGTTTATTGTTCCTAAAGCTCTTGTAAGTTGGTAAGGGGAGAGTTCAATATTACATATGTAGTTGTGTTTTATGAAATCATTTTGTATCAAATTGTATCCCTCAAATTAGGTAGGGCCCAGTTTCAAATTTTTGAGGGGTGACTACTTGGTTGGGAGCCATTGCTGTACAGTGTCCTTGGGTTCTTTTAAAGGCATTTTTATTTTTAACATAAAAGCTATCAGAAATGTTTTTAGATGTACACATTTCACATTTACTATTTCATTTTATTGAAGCTATATGTGTATATATATGCTGTGTATAGGAGCTGATAGCGGTCCTCTGGCTTGTGACGACTGCCAGAGTTATAAAAGCAGCCTGTCCAGATTTGATTGCTGATGTATAAAGGGTGCTAATATATCCAACATGAGATGAGAATGACTTTTTCAGTGGCAAATGTCAGTCCACTGCTGGGTGTATGTATCTATAGCCCTGGGCATAGGGGCATGTATCTATAGCCCTGGGCATAGGGGCATGTATCTATAGCCCTGGGCATAGGGGTATGTATCTATAGCCCTGGGCATAGGTTTCTATAGTCTTGGGCATAAAGGTAGGCATCTATAGCCCTGGGCAAATGGGTAGGTATCTTTAGTCTTGGGCATAGGAAAGTTGAAAATAGCAAGGGTACTGACATTTTTGCTTTTGCTATCTGGGTTGTTGTCCAATGTGTGATCATAGCACCCCTGGGGGTACTTGGTCTATCCACAATGAGTACTTCAAGAGATTCATGAGACCATAGGCTTACTCCGCTTAATGCACATAAGGGGATACTTCAGGGGTACTCCAGGCAGAGCAAAATGTAACTCTTGTTGCACGTTCTTTCTGACTGGGTATCTGTAAAATATACTTTGTGACAACTGCTGTTGTAAAAAAGGCTTTATAAAGTACATTTGATTTGCATTTGAAGTGGTGGTACAGGAACTGGGAAAGGTTGGGAACCACTCAGCTAGATTAGCCATCTAGCTCATGTGTAAGCCATCAGCTTTTATTATTAATGACATGTATCACTGCTGACATTGCTAGCCTCAGCAACAATTTTGAACAAGGCATACATAGATTAGTCTTTCACCAACATATGGTTATTATTATTAAACCTTTATTTCAACAGGGAAAACCGACTGTGACCAAGGTCTCTTTTACAGCTGGGCCATGCCTATACATGTTAACAAATTCAATTTAGGATCAATGATTAAAAAACAAACAGAAAAAAAAAACACAGTGTACAGATTTAACAAGACACAGATAATAAACACAAGACAAAGTGCAGTGCTTTAACCACCGGTGTTATTCCCTCAGCGGCCTTGTGTTTAGGAGGTATTGGGCCGGGGCGAGGTCTGCGCATTCCCTAAGGTGTAGTAAACAAACGCACTGCACCTGTTTTCGAAGTATACATGTATATTTCAAATACACGTAACGCCCATGAAAGTAAAAATCATGCTCTCGAGCTTTACATACAAGTCATATGCAAAGAGATCATGCCTGACGTACCACTCTGGAGGAATCACATCCATCTTATAGCCTTACCCAGAGATCTACAGACCATGCACAAGGCCCCTCAACATGTCAAAACATGTAGCTTCTTTTAAGCTTCGTTCATTTGTCAGTGCACACTAAATAAAAAATAGTTAACATGATCACCAACAGGCAACAAAAATGTACATCTGTTTCAAAGATAGAAATCAGTTAAGGTAAAATGAAGAAGACGCTGAAACAAAATACATTGCTTTAAATTGGTGTTATCAGAATCCCTAGTTGCGTAGTTATTGTTTCTGTCAGCCTGCCATACATATTTTGTTCTCTACAACTTGGTATGTGGTGTTAATTTTGCTTGCAATTCTATTGTTGGCATTTTTATCTTAATATTGTGAGCTAAACACATGCTTGCCACTGCCAGGATAACTTATTCATACACTGCATGTTAGCAGAGTTAAAGATTCCTTGCTCTGCAGTATGTTGGTTTGATCAATAGATGATGGGCCACAGTACATGTCTGTGGATAAACAAATTCTGTCACTATTTGGCACCACCTCGATACGCAGCCAATCAGGAGCCGCCAATGTATGAGACACCAAGGCGTTGATGGGAGTTGGTTGCATTGATACCAACTTGTAGCATAAAAGTCAATGAACTTTCAATTAAATTACAAGAATGTTCAGAACCTCTGCAAATGCATAATGGATGACAAATAATACGCCAGGAGAGGTAAACAAGGATAAATACACAACCTGGCTCTCCCACAGCAACGCCCTAAGGTACTCCGGTTTGGTTCTGGAGTGCCTGGAAGGTATCAGGGTTAAGCATGGATGGCTGTATGAAGATATCCGCCTTAATGCATTCATGCTCCTGCACTCTTGAGGTATTATGCTGCAAGAATATGCACACAGAAAACCGCTGGAGATCTCCTGCGTCTGCTCTCTATTACTCTGAGAAATGATATCATTTGGGGGATTCAGTGGTAATTGTGGTGATAGGTTTAATACCCTACTCCCTGGATACATGGTTCAGTCAGGAGATAAAAAGGCCTGGAAATATTCATGTGCAGAAAAAAAAAAAAAACACGGCTCTCCGGGTTCTGAATGTCCTTATCTGTTTTGCACAGAGCCACTTTGTGGAACAGGGCACTCCCAAGTATGCAAATGCATCGCAATTGGGCCGAATGTCAATTGGGTAACGCTAATTTCACTTCCCAAACGTTTGGTAGCTTAATGTATATTATTGCCTCTGTCTGGGAGATGGTGCAGGACACAGCCGTAATTGATGATACGGCAGCTGCCTTTTATCATTAGCAGCTGTTACTACGTTTATACATTCCTCGGGATGGACACTCCTCTGTGTTATAAGAGCTTACGCCTCTGCAAATGCAGTTCATGCGTGTGTTTTGGGTGCATGTGTGTGTTTTTGTGTGCAAGCCCTAAGTTTGTTGCTGGCTAAGACTAAATTAACATTATGGAAAAATCATTTTATAAGTACATAGTTTTAGTTTGAACTTTAATGGATCTGTCTCATTACCATTGCATTGCTTGAGACAAGCATGGGGACCCATCTCAATTTAATCAATCTGTGATAGATTTTAGTTTTCATTTAATTTCATCACACTTACCTCATGTTGTTACTGACCACCTCATTCCATTGAATTAATATTAAAATGTGATAATTTGGCAATTTGACGCAAAAGTAAAATAAAGTTATCTCCTGATAAAACCATATGCCGCAAAGCAAACATAGCCAGGCCTATTGTTGTGTCCATGATATTGTGTTAAAACACAAAAAGTTTGATCTCAACCAAACCTCCCCAGTGGTTCCAAAATCTTTTCACTGTGGAAGTTCTGAAAGTACAGTATTACCATAGGGTCTACGCAGTTAATTAATTTAACCCAAGCACAGCAATTTTCCCTACTACACTGCAAGCATAAAGAGAACAACCATGGATTATAATATGTTTTTATTAGATTCAAATTATAGAAAATAGTGCAGAGACAACATGTCAAATGTTGAAACTGAGATATGTAATTGTTTTTGGAAAGATTAATGCCCATTTTCAATTTGATGCCGGCAACACGTTTAAAAAAGTTGGGACAAGCGCATGTTTACCACAGTGTGGCATAACCTCTTTTAATAATAACTGTTTGGGAACTGAGAAGACCAACTGTTTTAGTTTTGAAAGGGAAATGTCTTCCCATTCTTGCTTGATATTGGATTTCAGCTGCTCAACAGTTACAGGTCTCCTTTGTCTTTTGTTTTGCTTCATAAAAGCTCTCATTGGGTGACAGGCCTGGACTGCAGGCAGGCCAGTTTAGCATCAAGACTCTTACTATGGAGACATGCTGTTGTAATAAGCTCTGAATGCGGTTTGTCATATTTCAGCATGACAAAGCAAGGCCTTCCCCAAAAGTGACAATCTGGTAGCAGCATATGTTGCTCCAAAACCTGTATATATTGATCAGCATTAATGGTGCCTTCACAGATGTGCAAGTCACCCATGTCATGTGCACTAATTCACTCCCAAAAATTATTTCAAATTTGGATTTGTGAGACCAAACAACAGTTTTCCCACTTCCTCGGGCTCACAAAAGACAACGGTAGTTCTAGATCTGGTTCACATACAGTTCCTTCTTTGCATGGTAGTGTTTCAACTTGCAGTGACATACTGTGTTCACAGACAATGGCTTTCGGAGGTGTTCCTGAGCCCATGCAGTGATGTCCACCACAGAATCATGTCCATTTTTAATGCTGTGCTTCTTAAGGACAGCCTGATATTATGTACTGTAGATGATGAGATCCCCAAACTTTTTGAGAAACGTTATTCTTAAATTGTTGCACTATTTGCTTGCGCAGTCTTTCAGAGTGGTGAACCCCTCCCCATCCTCACTTCTGACAAACCCATCCTCTCTGGAATAATCTTTTAATACCCCATCATGGCCCCATCACCTGATGGCAATTGACCTAATTAATTGTGTGATATCCCACCAGAATTAGTTATTTAGCATTGTTATTTAGCAAGTTCTCCAACTTCTTTTTGCCGCTGTCCCAAATATTTTGAAACGTGTTTCTGGGATCAAATTTAAGGTGGGCAAATACTTTTCAATAAATCATAAA
This sequence comes from Esox niger, assembly GCA_016801105.1. Lineage (NCBI taxonomy): Eukaryota > Metazoa > Chordata > Actinopteri > Esociformes > Esocidae > Esox > Esox niger. The sequence continues at coordinate 95,998 of JACXGJ010000238.1, read as the reverse complement.
ATGTCACTGATTCCACTTTTGATATGTTGCCATTGTACTATATTCTATTTGATATAGGGTTTATATGTTTAGAACAACAATGCATTCTGTTTTAATTTACAGTATATGCAGCATCTCAAACTGTTTTGGAAATGGGGTTGTATATGGATCCATTAACTTTGGGACAGGAGGTTAGCCTAGTCATCCAGAGGATTGGCCCAGAAAACAAATGCTTGTTGTTCTGATCCCCAAGGCAACAAGGTGTAATACCCTGTTAGTTTGTCCCCGAACAAGACAGTTATAAATAAGAAAGTTGGCAAATGTAGCAGAAACCTGTGGGACAGACTTGAATGAATGAGATGACTAGCAGTTTTTACCTTGCAGGCCAAACCGGGTCACTATGCCATTTTAATGAGTTTGTTTAATGCACTGATTATGTTTCATGAAACAGGCCTGGTTCTCCTAGGATGCGTGCTTATGTTTTTGCATCTCATGTTTTAAGTTTGGTGAAACTCTTCATTTATTTCAAGTTGATAGTATGATGTGGACTGTAGTTTAAGCGTCCAACAACCATTGGTACAAAATGCTGTGAAAGTACCCTTACATAGAAGTTACACCAGGTTGAATTGCTTTCGCTTTACCGCACCGTTGTGACAAAAAGAGAGCAGGGACGAAATGCAATGCTCTCGATATACTGGCCAATTTTCATTCCTACCCTCACCTATGGTCATGAAGGCTGGGTCATGACCAAAAGAACTAGATCGCGGGTACATGCGACTGAAATGAGTTTTCTCAGAAGGGTGACTGGTGTCTCCCTTAGGGATAGGGTGAGAAGCTCAGTCATCCGTGGGGAACTCGGAGTAGAGCCGCTGCTCCTTTGCATTGAAAGGAGCCAGTTGAGGTGGTTCGGGCATCTGGTAAGGATGCCCCCAGGACGTCTCCCTAGGGAGGTGTTCCAGGCACGTCCAGCTGGGAAGAGACCTCGGGGTAGGCCCAGGACTAGGTGGAGAGATTATATTTCAAAACTCGCCTGGGAACGCCTTGGGACCCCCCAGTCAGAGCTGGCAAATGTAGGTTGGGAAAGGGACGTTTGGGGTCCCCTGCTGGAGCTGCTGCCCCTGCGACCCGATAACGGATAAGCGGATGAAGATGTGATATGTGATTTTTGTTTTGGGGGAAAACTGATTTTTCATTTTTTTCTAGACCATATATATTGAAATAAATCTTCGATTTCATCATAATAAATACAGGCCTACTGAAAAAATGGCAATAGAATAAAAGATAAATCTATCAAAAATGCTAATATTGGTACATTCAGTAAAGATGTGTAAGAACATTTGCAAATGTATGTATTGTTTTTCTTGCATTTTCAAATGCATTTCTATCTCTACAATTGCTAAATGTGTTTGGAAAGAAGTGGAAAGTTTTATTCTACCACTATTTTATCGGGAACAGGTGGAGTGTACCTAATAAAAGGTCTCTGAAAATGCATAATATACATTGTGTGACTTATGTGTTCCTAAAATGCATCTACATTTAGTTTGTATCTTAATGTCATTTCAGCTGCTTGATAGGGAGGCATGTTAGCTTTTGATGGCTAGCTTACAAAGTATCTTGTAATGTCAGGTCATTAGTTTTGAGATTGTAAAATCATTAGGCTGGTTGTTTTTATACATTCTATTTGCAATGGTTGCAATGCTAAACAAATCTTTGGCATATAGGTATTTTGGCCTAAGTAGAATAATTTAATAAATAATAACATGTTGTAAATCATTTGTGAATATTTTGCCAACCGTTATAAAATCAATAAAGCCCTGAAAACCAGGAAGGAATGCACCTTGGCTACTATTCTTTATTTGTTAAATAATGCATACATATAATGCATTATTTAGTTAAGAAACAATCTGTTCTCCAGATCATTGCTGTTCTAGCAAACATAGTGTCTTCCTGACAATGTAGTGCATGACGTTTTATGTAGATACAGTACATTTGTAGCAAATGCAGTATAATGTTGCTGGGAACAGCACTAACTAAACAGCGAGATGCTATTTCACACACTAAGGCCAATTTGGCTAATCCAATGGCTACCTAGTGGAGATTGTTAAAACAGTTTAGAAAGAAATACCACAGCACACCTTTTTTTTGCATGCTTGTCATGGCTCCCTACAAACGTAATCAATGGATGTATATAGGTAGTACATGTTTTGATCCCAGTCCTAGAAATACATTTTTGATTGATTTTTTTGTGTCAATTACTGTAACTATCAAAGTTTGCTCCATTTCTGTTTTTCCAACTTTAGTAAGCTGGTAGACCAAAATTAAAAACTGTCAAATTTGAACAACCAGGAAATTAAATGAGGCCTAGAAGGTTGCTAGGCCTGGGAAATATCTTTAGGATTTGCGTAGGGGTGGGAAAAACGCTTAGTCAGTAATGTCTCAAAACAAGTTCTCAATCAAATTCATAACTTGGGCTAACGCCTCAAAACACGTTAACCAAATTAAATGCATTGCTTGAGAGGGGCTTATATGGAAAGACAAGAATATTGCCTTCAGTGCAACAGTAGCTAGCTAAGTGAAGATGTCAGCAAAATCTTAAGACCCCATCAAAATCAGTGGATGTATGTCGCGTTTGTGGTGAACGATATCAGTCTTTGAGAAACAAACAGAAAGAATTTCTAGGTAAATCATCTTTTATCACGACTGGAGTACACACTTGCGTTAGGACACATAATAGGACTGGTAACATCGAATGATTTGTTTTCTAAAATGGTATGTAACTCCTGTTGCAATCTTCTGCTGTAATATGAAAGAAGTGTGGATGAAGTAGAAAGAATCTGTGCATTTTTGAGGGGGAAAGACTATTTCTAAACTGAATGAAAAGAAGTGGCGCAGCAGTCTCAACCCCAAGATGTGCCAAAAGATTTTTGCCGTCCTCGGTCTTGTTTTGATCTGCTTACGCTGCTGCGATTCCTTTTGCATTCAGAGCACTAGCCTGATCCTCGTTTATTGAAATCAGAGTAGCCACTACTATCAATCACCTGTCTGTTTTCAGTTTCAATAACTGGCCATGCTTGATAAATTAAACTTCTACCATACCCAGAAGGCATGCCAAAACATCTCTTTTTCACAACAGCATTTAAACTGAGATGTTGTAATGGCTTTATTGACTCGACCTTACAAATAGAGCACAGTTCTTCCAAAAAAGAGTTACGTTATTCCTCCATGTTTGCTTTTTATGTTGCAACCTCGGTAGGAACTAAAAACTTTCAGGAAATATGTTCTATCCAGTACAACGAAATTGTGAAACCACGCTAAGCCTGCCATCGACAAGCCAGTGAGTGGAAGTTTATTTGAAAACCTACATCCTAAAGAAAGTGTGTCGCTGAGAATCAAGGAGATGTGGCCTCCATGGAGGCCAGACTAGATTGGAGATGTGGCCTCATGAAACTAGGGTCTCACTAAAAGCACCATTTTGGCCTCTTTTGGTTGAACATCTTACAAAAGTTGTTCAAAATATTTATGGATATTTATAAAAATATACAAAGCAATTTAAATGTCACAATGATTCCCTGTGCTATTCGCTGATGGCTTTCAAACTTAAACAGTAATTGAGTGAACTGTGTAGAAATTTAGCAAATCAGAAAATCCAGTGGAGAATTATGTCTCCCAATAAAAGCACTATACTATACAACAGAAACATTTTGCTTGCTGCTGTCTGCTATTACTCTTTTGAGCGCAGATAATTGTGTGCCTTTGTGAAGCCGATCTAAGAGAAGGAGGCTGCTGCTGTTCCCCCTGCCAACAGAAGCCAGTGCATCTTCTGTTGGACAAGAGACAATCTGCATTTTAGGATGCCCTTCTGTATACACCGACATTTATTTTCAGTAAGTGTTGTGAAACAAAAGTATTATTTGATATTAAAACAATCCTACATGCAGAACCTTTAACCACCCCATTAAGAAGTGTTTCTTTGTGTAGCGTCTAAAACGTAAATCAGCAACAATCATTGAATTCCAGGAAGCTTTTGTATCTGTGTGAGGCTGTGGATGTCTATTTGACAGTTTGTTTTGGATGGCTTGGTCTCTCATCTGCAGAGTTTGGGGATGTGCTTGATCAGCAGTCCTGCTGCTATCCCATTAACTGAGGAGCTACAGGGGCTGCTGGTCCACCCCACAGGACTATGGGTAACAGCAGGTCGGCAGAAGTGATTTCCATCTTCCTGCTCTGCAGACTCTGCCACTGCATGTGGCTTCTGCTCAGACGTTAACCCAGGTATGACTACATTAAACTTCTGGCAATGAGCCTCCATAAATTTTAATGTTGGCATCCAGTATGTAATGTGTAGTGTTACCTGGACATTAGTGCTTTTTATTTTGTTGTTCCTTACAGTAATACGCATGTTTCTGCCATGGCATTGTGTGACCTCAAGAATTTCTCTTGCAATACATTACTCATAACTAAATAGACTGGCCACAGCGAAATCCACAGTTTGCAATTTTTTTTTCATAAACTCTTTCATCAAGTTATGGACTCCAACTATTTTACCTGCTGCCCTGAAGATGTTTGCCTTTCAGGTGACGTTTCACTGTGTTGTTTTATAGTTCATGTTTAGGAGGCATCCAAAGTCCATATGTGCACATTACAATAATATTCAACCACACCAGCCAATAGCAAGGCAAAGTAAAGGGTCTGGTGGGGGGGGGTGACCACTCTTTACCGGGCTGTGCGTAGCAGACAGGATGAATAATCACTCAGCTCTTTCCCTGCATTCATGCCGGATGATAGTTCCTTTCAAGCCAGCCACGAGTACATTCAAAAAGCCACCACAGACCTCCCTTGTGGACAAAACTAAGGTGCGGAAAGAGATGGAGGTGGGAAAGTAATAGGCTAACAAATGATATCAGAAAAAAATTGAAAGGGGTAGGATTTCAACCATACTTTATATACACGACATATAAAGTATTATAAACTAGGCTTGATTGGCTGATGGCCATGGTATAAGGGACCGTATACCCTGGATTTGAAATAACACCTTTTTATTGTTCTAATTGCTTTGGAAAATCTCTGGAGGTTTTGGTATATTACCATATATCGCTGCTAAGTGCTTTGTTCAGGCACTCTGCAAAGTATTATGTGTAAGAACAGCTTTTAGTCATTGGCCATAAAATACATCACATTGCGCATATGGCTTAAGTATGTTATGTATGCTATAGCATGTACAGTAGCACATGCATGTACTGTATTTGTGTGCAATGTATATGCAATGTTGTTTTCAGAAATATTTCCTTGAGTTATGGTCATTTGCAATAGGGTAAAGAAAACAAAACATTTTTGGATGTTCTTTTATTACTTTTCTGAGTTTCCAGCTTTCCTCTTTTTTCAGTGTCTTATCACATTGCTACTTAGCCATCTCCCTATCCACCTTCCATCGAGAATGTGCTGTAATTAATTGGTCTGTGGTTAACGATACAGTTTTCGCCCCCGCTCAGTCTCTGACTGCATCTTTTGGAAACCTCTTCTCAGTTTTAGGGTCTGGATCATTTTTTCACACACATTAATGTGTTTGTCTTAACTCACCCATCCTGATTCCTCAACCAATCTCATCAACATGATGATGTGGCCTATGTCATTGCCTCACAGAACATAAAAATAATTACACGGTTGTGATTATAAAAAACACTGAAAAACATTGAAGACTATCTGTCTGTTGGATTATAGATATTGCTGAAGCAAGATGTAATCAACACATTACATTTGGCATTACTTTATCACTGTTTTATAATATTAATGTAAAAAAATATATTTTGCCATATATCTATAGTTTTTAAAACAGAACGATATCTGCAAATAGCCAAACTTTGCACAAAGCTACAGTGCAAGCACCGCAGCAAGCAACACAGCAAGCATCCCAGCAAGCATTGCAGCTTGGAGACCTAGAGGAGAAAGTGGCTAGTATTGGATCCTTCAAATGACTAAGAATCTCTGTATGACTAGCTAGGAAAACATGGATTCCAAAAATACTGGAGCCGCAGCCATTTCAATGTAATTTTTCTACATCAAAGGGGTTTCAAATTACAGTGCTTATCTGTGGAGATCCCAGGGGTGCTGCTTTATAAGGGTCAGTGGAGGAAAACCCAGCGCCCTATCTCCTAAGACGAGGTAAGGTATCCTCACAGAAACATTGGTGGAAGGCAAACGAAAGTCATCACACTCAATCTCTATTGAAGAGTTGCATCTTAAGAATATTATGGACCTTGTACATTTAAATAGAAAGTGCATCTCTGTATTTCAGGCCCCTGTAAACAAAATTGGGTTCTGTAATAAGGTGCTGAAGTATAAACAATATTTTCAGGATTGCATGTGTATATAATGAAAAATTATATGTAAATGTTGTACTTTCTTACACATTCAAGGAGCAGAGGTGTACAGGGCATCTTGTCTGTTGCAGCCAGGACTCTGGGCTTCTCCACGGGTGCTGTAGTTGGAAACTGCGGTGCAATCCACCAGGGGATAGTGCAAATAAACTTGTGGTTCTCCAGCTCCTGGCTGGTGCATCTCAGACAGGTATAGACCTGCCGGGCAAACTCTGCCTTCTGGGTGGAGATCTTCAGGAGCTACAGGGCCTTGTTCTTGAGAAGAAACAGGTCACAACTAAGTCCGTTGCCTATTATTTCAGTTGCCCATTTTCCACCAGCGTGACGGGGCGATGGAACACACTAGTAAGGGTCTAATGGCTGTTCATAAATACAAAGTTGTGTCTGAAACAGGGGAATTCCTCAAAAAATGTTGATGCAGGGGCAAAGCCACGGCATGGACGGTTGGGTTTGGAGTCTCACTCTCCTTTTCCTGTGTCCTGAGCAGAATCTTCTATTTAGCTGGGGTGGCAGATTGCTCTTTTGTTTTTCTCCTGACAAGGCTTGATTGGAGGCAGGTGTGCTTTGTCAGAGGATGCTCTGGGCCTGCTGGTCCTTACACCGTTGTTGGTGAAATAGATGGAGGGTTGCATCGCACTACGTAAATATTCCAAATGCTTTGACATTAATTCTATTCAAACGTTTTCCACTGACAGCGAAGCATCACTATGTCACCCTCACTCTAATTGTTACCGCATTGTCTCTTCTATAACAGTTCTCAAAGTGACCTCACCTGTCACTCTTATTTTGTCTTCTAAACATTGACTTTTCAGATGAGGGAGATTTCAGATGGAATATAATGTGACCGGAGTGGTTCATTAAAATACAAGACTTCAGGGGCTTCATCAATATTGCATAGAAACGATCCAACATTTTCACTTACAAACGGAATTTAGAACGCGATGCTGGAGTTACTCAAGATCTAGGCTACAACTTTTCTCACCAGGATTAGTTTAGAGAGCAAAATGATTGATACAAGTTAACAAATAAACAACAAACACACAAATCAGAACGTATGAGAATTGATTTGACCTATAGGGTACAGTTTGTTCTTTAGAATAGTCTGAGAGTAGGCTAAACAAATTAACAAATCGTACAAGATCAGGTAGACTGCACCACAGTTTATTTAATGAAGAAGCCATGTCCCTCACACCTATGTAATTTCAATTAGATCTATCTTTAGTTAGCCAAGCTGCGCTCGTTATCATTAGGTTCTTACATTGCACTGCTTATCCATAATATAGGGCCTGTACCAGTGAACATGCGAAGATAAATAATCCGCAATGAATGCATGATTTCTAGCTGGGGCGCTGTATGGGGGAGACAAGTTAGGACGAATCTACGCGCTCGTGACTGACGGGCCCTAAAGAAATTTGAATATCAGGTAAAGATATTTCTATTACTAAAACATAAATTATTATCTATTACTAAATTAATTATCTATTACTAAAACAATAACATTATTCATTAAAACGTTAAATTATTAACCCACCCATTATGCTATTTTCTTGTTCAAAACAAAACATCTAGAGAGCCTCTTTATTGTGCATTGCGCACATGAAATGGTTTGGTTCTGTCACCCAACCAGGCGCGAACGGTACTCGCTAGCAGTGAATTGCGAGTGAGTGCCGGTGGAGCGTCAAGGATTTCTCGGCATAGTAAAGACAAATCTTCTTTCCTAAATCGAAACGTTAGAAAAGATAGATTAGAGAAAGGAATGGACGACAGTATATTACACAAATTTTCTAAAAGGCCGGTGGGTGGAGTCCGTGAGTGGTGGAAATAAAGCTGTTAGCTTAGTCCATAGTGAAATAGGTTGCTTTTGCAACCCTAACATTAGTTACTTGATATCTACACAGAAAGTTCTGAGTGTTCACATTTCTTTTGTCTTTCAGCCGACTTTTAATCGATGCAGAAAAACGTATAGCAAGCTTTTGATGCTAAATCAGTTGTCCCTGCCTGGTGCCAGGCCCAACAGATGCAGCTTCAGGCTCAGCAGCCCTGTCTACCCATCCCTATACCCCTGAACCAGCCCCAGTTCCCAACTGAAAGAGGTGAGCAGCTATATGCTGAATATCATGTCACCTGTCATAACTGGAGGAAGGGGTCTGTGGGATTAGAAAGAAATATAAAAAAAGTATTGGTAATTCCTACAAAGTAATTCCTGCATATAACTCATGCAATTACGGTGTGAAAACTGTTGCTCCACCCACTTAGTTACAGCAGAACATTCAGCTGTACAGTCACTCAATGCTTGTCTTAAAGTGACGGTAACCAAATGATAAAGATATACAATGACAATGCATCCAATCCCTATACAATGTACATCAATCGTAGTCTCCTACCATTGTAGTAAAATGTCAGAAATTAAGATAAAACTAATTGGACAAAAAATTATACCCAGCATTTAGTATATACAGTAGTGTTACTATTGCCAATGCACTCACAGCCAATATTAAACAACCGCAGACCTCTAAAGGCACTTTGGCTCCCACATCACTGCATGCATCATACCAACCCCCCATGCATCTGGGGCCTCAATGTGATATATTTTCAGGGGGCCCAAAATCCTTGGCGGCACCCCTGATTACTAGTGCTGTCAAACGATAAAAAGAATCAACCATGATTAATCGCGTAATGGTCTGTTTTAGACCCCTTATATGTCTCCCCTCAAATGATCACAGTGACTTGGCAGAATCTTTTGGTTAACCATGTAAATCTAAATGGAAAGATGCTGGTCTGTGATCCAGTAGTTCTACCATCTTCTGACATTGTACTTTTGATCAAGGCACCAAGTCTAATAACAATTATGATAGTATTCTGTTTAAAACAGCCATCAGCCCCTCTCCTTTGAAAGCTGTACGCATGTTATCCAACACTGAATCAAACCAATGCCTTTCGAGGTGTTGTACTTTGATTATTAGACTGAAATGTGGTTGGATTGGGGTTCAGGTCAGACCCGGCAAGTTGTTTCTCGATAGGTGTTTGGTCATAACCACATTCTTGTGTCTTTATAAAATGATTTCCAATTGCCATAAGGTAGATTACTTAAATAGGCTGTTGGATTCTGTCCACTTTTGATGCATGAAGAAAATAAATTCAACCAGAGGTCAGGAGAGGACTTTATTTGCATGAGTCCAAGTTGTTGACATTCCATTGTTCTTCAGTAATTATAAAGTCAACACAGTCTTTCATGCCAGGGCACATAGGAGGCAGTCAGTGGTCATTGCCAACCATTACACAGTCCGTTTTCCTCCAATAAGAAAGGTTTATCCTACAAAATACCATTGTATGGTATGATCCAACCCATCGTCCATGGGCCTATTCACAGTGCCTATGACATTCTCATGGACAACACCTGTCAGGAGGTAAGGACAGGATGTATGGATAGAATGTGTTAGGCCCGTCAGTAACAGGCATCACCTCCTATCCTCCTTGGTTCAGAGTTAGTCGGCACTTATGCGTTGTGTATATTTCTCATGCCCATAATCTTTCTAGGCAAAGGCATAACTTACCATGTTATAGCAAGGTGAAAAGGTGGATTCGTTCACACACTGCGTCTAGGGTTCAGAGCAGAGACATGGCTGTTCTTCTTGTAGATATCACAATTTACATCTTGTAAGCGCGCAGACTGTGTTCTAATGTATGAGCACTAATGTGCTGATATACCCTGTTCACACATAAATGGCATGCCGTTGTTGAAAGCGTAAGCGCTCCATTTTACGGCAGGATTCACAGACAATTGGTGAGTTGCACGATTCACAACCCAAATGTGTAGGCTACTCTACATTGTTATATTGAAACCAGAAAACGAACCAGGTAAGCCTAGTTCTGCCAGCCAGCGATTAGAAAGGATGAATGTTGTTGTTCTCATGTTAAGCATTTTTAATTAATTGCATGGGTTAATGCGTTTATTTTGGCAGCCATAATAATCTTGCATTTAGAACCAACTGCTATTCCATTATTTATTATTCCCTTATTTTTCAGTGCAGCAGATTTTGCACCAAACTACAGCTCGGGAAAAAAATCAAGAGACCACTGCACCTTTCTCTTTCCGTTCCAAAAAACTTGAAAATGAAGATTTTGAGTGAGGAACAGAATATGTTTTTCGAAAGGAATGAAATAGGTGCAGTGGTCTCTTAATTTTTTCCGGAGCTGTATTTTAACATTGAATATTATGTGTTAAAATAATGAAATGTATGAATGTGTAGAGTACATTAAGAATTTCTCATCAACACATCATGGAATTAACCTTCAAGGCATTATTTTCCAGAGTAAAAGAGACTAAGGAAAACAATATGCATACATTTTGACATAGTGTCATGAGTGCTATTCCTTTTTGTAAAAGTATTTAAAAGAAACGACTCAATAACATTATTTTCACATGGAAATTAACAGGAAACAATCCAAATATGAAAATATATCAGTTAGATGGAAATGCTAAAAGCATTGATCACCTGCCTAATATAGTGTAGATCCTCATTTTGCCATCAAAATTACACTGACTCATTGAGGCATGGACTCTACTAGACCTTTATTATAAATAATATTTTTCATCCAATCAAAAATCCAGGTCAAATTCACATAATAGTTATAAGAGAAATTAAATAGTTTAGTATGACTTAAATCGGAATCATAAGTGACTTATACAATTGTATAGACTTTGGACCTTCCATAACCAGTAGTCTGGAAATAAGATTATTTTAAATGTGCTTAACTATAACTCTTGGCTTGCGCTGCGTCTATTATTCCTTGTAACAGGGAGGTTTTGATTGCACTTTCGTAGTTATGTTGTCTGACCTCCTGGACTCCCCAGTCCTGCCTTTTTTATGGGCTGAGAAACAAGGGCAATAGTAACAACTGGTGTTCTCTTTCTCTGTCCGTTCTCACCAGCCAAGCTGGCGTTGTCCGCAGGCTTCTAAACTCTATAGGCAGCCCAATCCTTTACACTGTGTGAGCACATTGTGACAACTGCTGATTTGAAAATGGATTTATAAAATACATTAGAATAACTGTTTCATACCCTAGTGAAACTCAAATTCATGGATGACTTCCAAAAGACTCAGATATACTTAAAACAATATGTAAAATATGTCATTGGGAATAAAGCGCACATGGACCAGAATGATGCGCTCAATGCATTATTTATTGTTTCTGCAGTGCAGACACAATCTTTAGTGAATATTTTTTTTACTCGTTTGCAGATGCATTTTGTTTTCTTTAAAAAAAAGAATCACGCAGCAAAATGTCACAGCATGCCAGAGAACATTGTTTTGAACAGGGAGTGACCAGCATGTGAGGGGTCAGAAATGATCTTTAGTGTCAATCTGTGGTAAACTTATCAAATTAGCTAGCTAGATCTAGATCTAAGATCTTTTTCAAAAGCAGCAATCAGAAAAAAAATTCTGGTGTCTACCAAAGACCTATATTAAGCTTCCAACAAGAAAATGGCTCCAAACCTACAGCAAATGCCAGACTGCAGTGGTTTAAAAACAGGAAAGTCAATGGCCTGACCTGGCTCAGTCCAATCCCGGACCTCAGCACAATTGATATGTGGAAAGAATAGAAATTTGCTGTTCAACAAAGGTGCACATCCATTTCTGTTTTGTATTGGTAATTCATTTCGAATTCGTTTTTTTTATTTGTTTTTCAGTCCATCAGTTAAATCAATCACATTTATATTATAAAGCCCTTTTTACATTAGCAGTTGTCACAAAGTGCTTTTACACTTAGACATTACAAACATTTTGTATTGATCACTGACAGAAACGCACAATTTTATACTCGTTGAAGAATAGCTGGGAACAGACACTTTAAGTCATATGAAATGTATCTGTAAATGTTAAGGGTGTCTTTGTGTGCTTGGTTTTGAGTTGTTCAGTTCAGTATAGGTGAATGTTGTCTTGGGACCTTGGACGTGTTTTTGTGGGGAAGGATTTCAACTCTTTTGAAGTCTAAGATGATGGACTGTACTCACCTCAAAAGACCTCGCAGGATCATGTTGAATGTCTGTATAGACCCACTTTCCTAATCATCTCCAGACATTTATTATTAATTCCACAAGGGGGCACACTTCAAAACGTCCCAGGTAAAACTAAATAAAACATAAACCACATTTTGAAAATATAATGAATAATGGATTCAGAATAAAGTTGTCTGACGTCTCTGATGATTGCAAGAGATATAAGACAAAATATTTACCTGTGTTCCAAAATGGACACCCTGCAAAGAGGCACTGAAATTGTTGGTTTTCTGTCAGTGTGTTCATGGTTAGGACTGGAGCAGGTTTTTTGTAATTCATTCTCTCTTTGGAGCTCAGCTACACAGATGAGGGTCTAAATGCAAAGTTAGTCATTTTAAATCAAAGATGCACCCCACAGACATCCTATCAATATTCTAATCACATCACCCTACCCATTTTCAGACTGCCAGACAAAATCTCCCCCGTGAACCATCATCAAGCTAAAAGGGTAAGATCTCTCTCTCTCTTTTCACTGGCACACAAACACACACTGTTTTGTAGGAAGTAAACAACTTGGACCAGGTGCACTAATGTGGTTAAAGGAATGTATCATGTACATCTTTAGTCACTGTTTTACTGGAGGCAAAATGAACATGTTTACCAGGCTTCCTATAAATATCTTACCAAGAATCAGGTGCCCTACAACTACACTGTGTGCTGTCCTGGATTTCAAATATACTCATTCTTTATTGTTGTGGTTTCACTTGAGCAGTATTTGATGTATCTTGAGTTTGCAACAAGTTTTTTTGACCACACCGCACTTTCCTCTTTTTCACTCTTTAGTGAAAGGCTGATTACCATATTTTTGCTGTGTTTCTGGTGTCCTGCTATTTGCAGTGAAGTATTTTAAAATCCTTTAATAACACAAGTTCTTGGTTTTGACTTTGTTCTCTGGCACATTGGATTTCAAATCAAACAATGACTAAGAGGTTGAAATGCAGACCATTCAATTGGAGAACTGAATAATGCTTTCATATATTCAAACAGATCACAAACACTCTCCAGGATTTAGGTATAGATATGTCGAAGACTATCTTAATGAGATAAATACCTCAGCATCAGAGGGTTTATCACAAGATGGAAACCATTGTTACAGTTTGCTGAAAAATACATGAAAAACCTGGTGAGCCCTGGAAAAAGGATTGATAGAGAGAGACAAGAATGAACCTATACCAGAGTAATGTAAAGATGAATGTGGGGAGAAAGAAAGGATTAACTCATGAGCAAAAGCATACCACATCTGGTGTAAGTAGTAAGATCTCTCTCTCATGGTGTCATGAAATCATGTTGGAGCAAGTGTTTTGGAATATATGGTGGCAACTGGACTGTCTCACTTGTCTTGACCACAGTTGGAGGAATTCTTTTTCATTTTTCCCCCACAAAAAATTCTGTATGTTTTTATTGAATTGTTCACGTTATAGGTCACATTAGAAGTGGAATAAGTTCTGACATGATTTGTCTCATTCTTTTAATTCACAAATCCTGACATTTTAACAGGGGTGTGTAGAGTTTTTATATCCACTGTATGATAGTTTGTCTTCTCGGATTAGCACAATCTATAATATATTATTTTACCAATTGGAAAAACATATTTTTGACGATCTAGTAGCAAGTGTAGCAAGCCCTTTAAAAATGGCATGTGGCCATGAAATCTATGTGTGTCAGGAAGCCTGGGACAACAAATACTAAAGGGGTTTGCCTTTCAAAAGGAAGAAACCAGATCTCTCTTGTTGTGTTTTTTCGGGAACACTGCTTAACTGCTTGTTTTGCTGTAAAGAATGCCTTTTGATCTGTGAGTTCTCGTCATCATGCATCGGCTGCTAAATGCATACTTAGTAGTGATGGGCAACCAAGGCTTTCAGAACATTTTGGAGCTTGTGTCAAAAAAGGTTAGATTCCTCAAAGCTTTTAACACAGTGCACAGTTGTGACACATGCTGGTCAGAAAAGATTATATAATGTGCTTCTGTAACAAGAATATGATTACAATTAGCAATCATTTGAACAACAATGGGTAGTGAGGTTTCAAAGACGAAAAGTTATTTCTAAAGTCCCCAGAACTCTGTGGAAACTGTGGAAGCTTGTATTTCGAAAAGAGGTTTAAAAAGCCTGCTATCAAACTAGGTTTTAGACATAATTGATTCTGTGTTTTTTATTACTTTGAAGCTATAATGTTATACTTCAAATATTATGTTTGACTCTATGTTTCAAACATGCAACCTAGCTAACAAAACAACAAACAAATATGTAACATTATGAAACTTTAGAACTACAAAATATTTACTTTGGAACTACAATAATTGGCATTTGTATGGAGACATAATATCTTCAAAAAGTCTATGGCGCTCTCTCATGGAACTATAAAAAGCCTTTGTGAAAATGGCATGGCAGAGGTGAACCCCCCCAGATATATTTCAGCTGGCAGGTGTTCCTCTGAGTGCACAATGCATATCAGGGACATGGGAACTTAATTGCAAAATGTATGAGGGTGGACAATATAGACCCATCAAAAAAGTGCCAAGATAATAATAGACATTCAAAACAAAGAAACAGAAAGAATGAACTAAAAAGAAAAGAAAACAGACTCCTGATACCAGTCAAATAACAACAAAAAAACAAATAACAAAACAAGTAGTTGAACATGTCACATAGCTTTCTGACCCTCAATGCTGCTCTGTCACAACAAATTCAGGAGGCAGAGAAGGAAAATACTGCCTTGAGAACGATGGAGGAGAGGCTGAAATAAGTTTATCCTAGTTATCCTATAATTAAATGGAAATTAAATCACTGAAGTAATGACAACCAAAACAAAACATTTTTTATTTTAATTACTCGAAACCTTTTGGCAACTGATTGCCTCAAATGAAATGAGTACTACTCACTTACACTGTAAATCTCCCAGAGAGTTCCCAGAAATAAAAAAGTAAGGCAATCAGTTGCCCCAATATTTTTAAATGTCTTAAAGTTTGCAGAACATTTATGTTTAGGTTAGGTCAACATTTATATTTTAATTCTATGCTACTGAAATTATTGAGATATCATACAACGACTTATCCCATACATCCTTACTTTGAAGGCTTGCAACCCACCCAGCTCATGGAATACTCATTTCAGATGTCCTCAAAATACACTAAGCTCTCAGACTAAAAACCTAGCCCAGGTGCCTGAAAACCATCGTTAAAAAGCATTTTTAACTTTCAGGCAATTAACATATTTCCAAAAATGAAATCACAGAACAATTCACATTGGAATCCAGCTGAAGTTTTGACAGGAAGATTTTTTGTAGTGGGTGCAAAATATTTGTTTTACTAAATGATTGGATTACTTTAGACAAATGTCTGTGTTTGTATGTGTATCTGAAATAGTCTGCGTAATCCTTCTGAGACTAGGTTGGTAGCTATGATGAATTAGTCAATGTACATGCAAAAAAGGATACAACTATTCAAAAATATCAACCTGAAGCAGAGCATGCTGGGAGCATTTTCAATAAAACATAGTAAAAGTCAGTATAACTAACATTTTAAGTCATCAGGTACATTTCTCAAACTTTGAGTTACTCTTAGTAGAAACATTTAAGAAATACATTAGGGTTTACGGTGCAGAACAGTTGTGGGAACTGTGCTGTCAGAAATCTGCCACAATGCTAAACCACTCAGAGAAGGCTTCTGGATAACATGGCTTGTATGTCATCCCTATGCAAAGAGCAACCATGTTGTGTGCTAGGGCACCTCTCACAGCCTGCTCATTGAATTTGAGATGAATCTCAGACAGTTCTACACCTCCTTTGTGAAACACACTGTGCAGCAGTTTGTTTAATCTCAGCAGATGTGCAGAAAGCTTCTCTACCTGAATTTGGAACCTGTCTCTGAACCTTACCATTAGATCAGCTGCACACTCAGTGGTTCCCAATGCCATTTCAAAAGCTTTCATGTAATCAATAGCAGCAGCTTTGGAATTCTTGATCTTCAAAAACTTTATTATGTCAGCCACAGCACCCTTTAGACTTTCAACTATTCCCTGCTTCTTCACAGTATCAGCACGTTGCCATTCATCCAGTAGTCTGCTCAGCCCAGACATCATACTCCACTTCTCCATTGGGAGTGGGCTTCACATATGAGCTCATGCGTTGCTTGCAGTTATCTTACAATGAGTAGGCATACTGTGAGATTTCTCTACCAATGAGCTAGTAGCACTAACTGGCTCAGAGCTGAGATCAAAGGCGGGGTACAGACCTATCAGAACTTTGATATCAGCAACAGCCTTACCTTTATTCCTCAAATGACAGCAGGTTAAAGGAAAATATTCTCTCTTAGCAGGAGATAAAAAGTATGTAGCTATAAGCACATAATGGAAAAACCACCTCATCAAGTGTTCCTACAACATCTGGTATTATATTAGTTGGGTCTTCTGATATTTCAACTCAGAAATATAATTGATTCGTACTTCGCTTTTTACCAGAGACATCTAGCCATAGATTGCACACCAAAACTCTCAGAAAATGACATGACTCATGGTCATTGTGAAATGTTTCATATATTACTCAAAACACACATCACAAAGTACCATAGCCTTTTGCATAGATATCTTGTCAACCTCCATTTTGTACATTCAAGAGTGAGAGAAGAGAAGGCAACAACTTTGTTTGCATAAAATTCTTGCTGTTATAGCTAATCGCCATTGCAAAATACACCAGCAGTGAACTGAGGCTACTGGACCTAGGTCTTCTGTGGGGAAAATATCCTCTAAAACTTTGTATCGAAATAATCACAACAGCAAAAAAATCACAGGTTTACAGCATCACTCATTAATGCATTAGACATACTGTATGAGCTACCTTTTAAGCAAAATTTTTAAGCAAAAAAGCATGGCATTCTATCTTTATCCAACCAATTTGAGCGAAAGTATGAGTTTAGTGGAGTAGGAGAGGAGCATGCGTTAATTTAGTTTAGTTAATGCGCAAAGAAGTTTAAACAATTTGCTTCCTGACTTTGCTTCTATTTTCCAATATAGCCAACTAATTGCGACTGAAATGTTTAGTGCTTCTAAGATATTCTACTTGAAAAATAAATGGTAGCTCACATACTGTAGCAGCACCAACCAAGTTATTGTGCCAACATAACCACAATTTACTGTCATGATCATTAAATGGTGAGAGCTTGTATTACCATATACAATTCACACATCAACACGCATCAACCCTACGTACGTTTTATAAAACAAATCACCAGATGGATAGAAGAAAGTTGTAAATTCTAAAATAAAAAGCATTCCATCCTATTTATTGGATGTGAAGTAAACCTGCATCATGACAACACAAAACATTTTTCAAAATCGAAATGGACAATAACTTCTTCACATTGCAAATATCTTTCATGATGTTCAACACACAAAGTTTAAATAACCTACTGTGGATATTTGGCTACTTCTTTTATTGACAGTTAACTACAGAGCTCACTAACTAGTTACCTTCCAAACAAGGAGTGTGACCAATGAGATTGTAGGCTGACACAAATGCAGTCATGTTGACTAAATTTGACAGTTTGCAGCCACTAACGTTAGACACATGAATACAGTTTTCACTGAACTGTGAGTTGTATCAACCCTGCAAGTGAGCAAAGGTGTTCATTTGTCCCTCAGGCTAAATCAAGGGCCGAGGGACAGGTTTTTTAAGTGCTCTGGTATTTAAGATGGCAGTCCCACTGTTTCTTTTTTAAAAGGGATTACACTGAGGGATAGATGCTAGGGCAAGTGCTTAGGGGCTCTGGC
Organism: Esox niger; assembly: GCA_016801105.1. Taxonomy (NCBI): domain Eukaryota; kingdom Metazoa; phylum Chordata; class Actinopteri; order Esociformes; family Esocidae; genus Esox; species Esox niger. The sequence continues at coordinate 77,819 of JACXGJ010000238.1, read as the reverse complement.
ATATCTGTGAACATTCTGCTGTGGAGTTTTTTGGCGGTTAGCAGCCTACTGTAAAGATGCATTACTGGCACTGTGCTGGAATGTACATTAGGCCACAGATCAATAGAAATTCCCAGAATCCCTCATTAATCCACTTATTAATCTTCTAATTATAATCCAAATTTACTGTACACCTGATACCTCTGTAAGGGCATTACCTTTTCTACATGCTTTTCAGCTATTAATCCAACAATCCACCTCTAATTCCTAAGAAATTCAAATGCACAATTGAACTCATGAGTTCTTACTTAATAACTAGGGTTGTGCCAAGTGTTTGTTGCAGATATGAGGAATATGCGTGGTTAGTCAGCTATATCTTAATTCACCATAATATTGCTTCTTCATCAAGTAATTGTTTAATTGGCTGAGTAGTGAGAGTTAAACCAATACTTAAAATCAATTATTACTAATGTTTACTGAACTACATATTATTAGAAGATGAAATGACAAATGTAAAAATAAATGCTGATTGTACAAATGGTATGGAATTGTCTAGGTGTTAGCAGATTATTGTTTTGACCCTCTCAAAAGAGAAATGGCAGAGTATAGGATAAGCAAACTGAAAGTATCTTGCTGTCACGTCGTTAGAAGCAATCAGGAATCAGATGCCTGGAAACAAAGCTTTTAATGGTTGTCAGTTTTAATGGTTGTCAAGGACCAAGACACAAACTCTCTGTGTACAACAGAGCAACAGTCCAATTGACTCGGGTACAGAGTATTCTGTATGTAATACAAAAGCAATAACGACTACAACTAACACTTGGTGTTTCATAGCATCTAAACATACAAGTAAATGACAATCAGCAACACTGAACAAGGGAAACTGGGAGACATGTATATGTACTGGCTGTGTTTATGGGAATGGCAACCAGGTGTGGGAAGTTGGGAAGGATGAGGACATGATGAGGGCTGATGTGGGTAATGAAGGCCATTGGGATGGTGAAAACCAGTAGACTGGCGAAAGGCGAGGCATAATAGAATTGATTGTTTTGTTAATTTAAGTACGGAATTAATTATCCATTTCAGCTGTTACTTTTCAAACTATAAACAATGTGTGACTGAGTGAGAGATCATTGAAATTGGACTTCTATGCAATCTGAATGCTGGCGCAATAACGCACAGTTACACGCAAATAAAACATTTTGGACCATTTCTCTCTCTCGCCACCTCTTGCTTATTTCCAAATTGATGATCTCTTTAAATTCAACATTACTGGAACTTCAACTTTGAAACATTCACAACCCGACACCCCTCTTGACAGTAGCTAAATTAGCTTATTTTCTTTAGTGGAGTTTGAAATTGTTGGGATATGATCATGAATCCCCTCATAGACCCCAACAAAAGTAGCCTACTTTTTGGTTACAATTCCACTGCTTTATTGCTGCAAAAGCAAAGTTCTTTATTCTACCTATGCTAACACCTAATGGAGTTTAGCAAGGAATTAGCAACTATCCTTTTCATCTTACAGTTTCTTATTGTGATACTGTGAACAGCTAAATATATCAAAATTGAACTTCATTTTGGCCTTAAGCTAAAAAATATAATGATATCAGTCACGTTGTTCGATGACAGCTTGAACTGTGTCATAAACAATGTCTCTCGACCCTCTTTGTCTATATCTATAATAACAGAAATTGCATAAATTATTAACCAAACTGACCCAGGTAATTCAGTTGAAATAAGGAACGTATTGTAGAAATGGAAACATCTCTCAGGAAAAACTAAATTGACATGTTCTTTGAGGTAAATGGCCCTACCAAGTGCTTTCAAATTAGTTATTTTTTCCGCTTGCAATACAGCTTTTGTTAGCTTAGGAAGCACAGCATTAATTCATGAATTGTAACTTTGCTAATGATGCTAACTCCAGACTGGGAGAGAATTAAAGAATGTGTTATTGTGAAATATGACAACAGGTGCCTTTGAATATAACCCCAGGTATGTGGAATATTACCCAAAAATTATTTTAGGTCGAACGATTCCCTTTATGCTATTGGTCTAACTACCTGGATGAGAAGGGTTCTTACCAAGTTTAAAAACTGTCACCCACCTCCGCCAGCCAGGAAGCTTACCCTCACTCCACACTCTATTATACAGTTCAAATACCACTTTAAGCATTATGATTTAAATGGCCCAGCGTTGCATAACTAACTTCCTGGAGACATCAGTTTTGCCTTATCAATTGCCTTTTTCACCTCTGAATGTCAGAACAAATTCTTCATCTCAATCTCTAGACCAGTCCTGCGTTCCAATATTCTTTGAAGTTCCTCTCTGACCCTCTCTTTCCCCTTCTCTTTTAAGTTATTCGAGCTGTGAACATCAACAAAAGCCTGAGCCAACATCTCACATTTCAATTCATCCCTCACTGCCACCTGTTCCCCTTTAGTCAGCACAGGAAGCTCCCATGTCTCTTCACCCCACTCATCTTTTTAATCATCCCTCAAACCATTCCAACTGAATTACTCTGACCTAGTTCATTACAGGAACTCCTCCATAAACCCTCTTTGCCATTCAAATAGTCCTTCTAACCCTTCAACACTCTAAACACAAAAATGCTCTATTCCGGTCTTTCTCTGCCTCTCCACACTCTTCAGCCTAAGTTGGACATCTGGGAATGCCTAAACGTGTCATTTTTCATCCTTTCAAAACAGTTCCAAAATTGCCAATCCTATTGTAATTGGTTGATTCTACTGTCGCACCAAAATGCAGCTCTAATAGTGTTGAATGGCATACTCTATCTATCCAGATCCTGAAGGCCTAGCCCTAGCCAATACCAACTGACTGGGCTGTCTTTTTTTAGTATTAAACCTTCTCTTCCAACATAAACTAAACCGATTGATTCTGAAAACCATCACAATGAATACAACTGTAAAATAAAAATGATTAAATAATAGAAAACCAAGATATAAATAAAAATATGTCTTTTTTTTTACTACTTCATGCCTTATACGGCCTTGGTGGTTTCCCCCAGTACACCAGTATCATTCACCTAAAACAAAATAAAATTCCAGAAAAGTGATTCTTATTATCATATAAAACCTTGACTGATACTCAAAACATACAGAATATGTTGCACACAATGCAAATACAACATTAACCTATTTATCAAACTTTTCTTCTCAATTTCATGAGACTGGTATTCGTGATTAATTCCCAGCGACTTGAAACAGAATCACAGCATTAGTCATAAATATACAAAGTACATTCTATGCCATTCTGATTCTTATCACACTGTTCACTCAACCAGACAAAAGTACTAACGTGACGAGGGAATGCATTTTCTGGACTTCCACCTTGATTGCGCTCACAGGTTACCAAGACTGGAGCACAATGAGGCAAGGCAACCACATGAGCACAGCTAGTTCATAATATAACAGTGTTAATGTTATTAGATGCCCTGAGCACTGTTACTCTATTCAGTGTTTAAACCAAGGTGTGACATTCCCTGTCTGAAAAGTGATCGCTAACTCCCCAAGTCCTGACACCCTGGGCGACTGACTACGCTGTGCAGTATTTGAACCCTAGTCTTGCAATCATGCAGATAACTGCAGCCAAAGTAAAACATAAAACTACACAGAGTGGTAACTTCACTTTTCTGTGAGTGTGCGTTGGAGTTCACCGAGCAAGGTGTAATGATGGTCCTGCTGATCTTGATGTGGCTCACTGGTTCTAGTACTTCACTCTGTAAGGATAACACACTTACTCATCTTCAACAATTAATAAATGCAATTTACCAACCAATAATAAAATACTATATAAAAATGTACAGTGTTGCTCTTTTTTTATCATCTCCTTCTTCTGTCTTCTGACAAACATCTCCTTGTATCTCCCACTAGACCTTTCTAAGTTCAACTGCAGTCAAAAACTAGAATGAGGTTTAGGAGAACACAGAATAGTCACCAAGCGTAACAATATTTAATTTATCAAATTCCAATGCAATTACAAACAATCAATATCAAAACAGTAATCAAATTAAATATGTATTATTGTTTCTAACTGTGTATTATTACAGGTGCTTCTCAAAGCTTTCTCCCGCTGGGGTACTGTAAGTATTTGTCTTGTTGAGAAAGTCACAGCAGATTGTAATGTCGGTGCCGAGTTCTCTGGCCACAGCCCAGATTAGCAGCTTGTGCAGTGGACTATGTCAGTCTCACAATGGCCTGTCAATCAAGCAGGTACAGGATAGCAGAACAATTTTGAGAAAATATCCTCTCCAGGGCTCTTGCTGGTACATACAAGCACAGAGTGGTGCAGTTACAAGGAAAGAAAAAATATATACAGCTGGTCAAAGTGCTGTTAGCTGTACTGTTCTATGATTGCTGCAGTGTTTTAAAGCCCATAATATATTGCATGTGGTGCAGAGAGCAACCAAACAAAGGTACTTGGGTTTTTGAACATACCTAGGAAATCTGTACTCATACTCAGGTACTATATGTGGAGGTGTTAATGAAGAACTCTCTTTATCCTTCTGTGCAGTAAACTTTATATCTGCATTTTTTCATTCTGGATTGATATATTTTCAGATATTCTCAGTCCTGGCTAAGTCATGGACAATGGTTCTATACTCCATAAATGGCATTCAGTAAAAAAAAAAAATGTATTCAGCTCTGATAAACGGCTTTTGAAGGCATTCTGATCATTCCGGTTATTTATTTGTCCCTCAGCGCCCTGAATTTTTTAATATCCTTCAATTTCATCTGCATTGATCCACATTTCTTATTCTCTAGCTGTGGGAGCTTAGCCTATACGCCTGAGTACAATTCAAAAATCACCACTAAGAATCACCATTTGAAGCACAAAAGAATAGAGAATGTACTTGTTTGATAAGTTTGCCAGACTTCGCCTTCACAGTAAAATCAACAGAGCATTACAAATGCTTTGTTATGCCTACAACCCCTGTTCCCTGAGGGCAGGTGCAAAATATGACACTATAGGTATGGCGTTCAAACAAACAAACTTCCTACAATCAGACCTAGAAAAAGGCAATGTAAAAACATTGACCTTCACTCCTGCGATACAGAACCGCCTACAGACGGTGCAGGGAAAAAATTGTCAGACCTTTTTTCCTCCCACAGGCAACAGATGTTATGGACATATTCGAACTTTCCCTTTTGTCAGCAGCTATGTATGACACCATGGGTTTAATCCCATATCTGCTGAATCCGTCCAAGGAGAGACTCGACCCATTGGCCGGTGTTAGCTAGGTATATGAAATTTTTCACAGCCATCATTTCATACACTACCGTTCAAAAGTCTCAGGTCGCATAGACATTTTTTGTTTTTCATGAAAACATAAATGAAATGAAATGTATAGGAAATATGGCAAAATGTATAGGAAATATAGTCATTGACAAGGTTAGAAATAATTATTTTTCATAATGTGATAATAATTGTGTCCTTCAAACTGCTTATATCAAAAGATTTGGCCCCATGCTTCCTGAAGTCCCTCCCACAAGTTTGATTCGCTTGATGGGCACTTCGTATGCTGAATCCGCTCCTAAATAGCTCAATACGGTTGAGATCCGGTGACTGTGCTGGCCACTCCAATATTGACTAAATACCAACTGACTGCTTCTTTAAATAGTTCTTGCATTGTTTGGAGCTGTGCTTTGAGTCATTGACCTGTTGTAGGAGGGAATGTTTTTTGTATTGCAAAATGGAGCGATAGCCTTCATTTTTCAAGATCCCTTTTACCCTGTACATATCTCTCACTTTACCACCACCAAAACACTCTGAGACCATCACTTTAACACCATGTTTGACAGATGGCATCAAGCACTCCTCCAGCATCATTTCATTTGGTATGCAAATCATTATTGTTCTTCTTTGTGATCTGAACACTTTAAACCTACATTTGTCTGTCTAATAACTGTGGTCATTTGCCCATCTTAATCTTTTTTTTTTTTTATTGAGTAGTCTGAGATGTAGCTATTACTTTTCAACCAGCATCCCGGAGTCGCCTCTTTGCTGTTGATTTTGAGACTGATGTTTTGTTGGTACTATTTAATGAAGCTGCCAGTTGAGGACCTGTGAGTCATCTGCATTTGTCCTCCTGCTCAGCTGTTAACTGGGGCCTCCCACTCCTCTTTCTATTCTGGTTAGACACAGTTTGCACTGTTCTGTGAAGGGAGAAGTACACAGTGTTGTACAAAATCTTCAGGTTCTTGAACATTTATGACATGGAATTTCTCAGAACATGAATAATCTGATGAGTTTCAGAAGATAGTTCTAGGTTTCTGGCTATTTTGAGCCTTTTGTAAAACCCACAATTGCTGAAACACCTGTTACTTAACTGGTCTAAAGAATGCCAGTTCTATGCTTCTTTAATAGATAAACTTGGATTAACAAACACAACGTGCCAATGGAACATAGGACTTGCTGAAAATGGGCCTCTGTATGCCTATATCAATATTCCATAAAAACTGCCATTCTTAGCTATAGTCATTTACAAAACTAACAATGTCTACTTTGTATTTCTGGTCAATTTGATAACAAGGACATTTCTAAGTGAACCCAAATGGTAGTACATATATCTAGGGTGACAATAATTCTTGAGGACACTGGATATATTTCATCAATTATTGATGATTTCTATAACAAGAATCAGAAAAAGTGAAGGAGTCTGATGCTTTGCAAAGTGGTTCTACGCAATTTTTTGTTTTGCTCAAATGTGGAAACAATATAGTATTATTATTGACATTTTGGTGTAAACCATGACAATTTGGTATTGAATGTCAAAAACCAGGACATTTTTGTGTTTTATTGGTATTTTCGGGGCCTGGGATACCCAGTTTGAAACTTGGACAATCCTGGCCAAACACACTGTATCACCCCATTCAAAACATATCTGTAAAACAGCCTACATTAGAATAATATATTGTCTGATTCAGTATGACATTAGCAATCATAGCAGCCATTCACTCAGAGAATTATAAAAGAAGTGAATGTTTTTAGAGTGTTTGTGATGCCAAAGTTATGGAAGTAGCTGGAAGTAGCTAATCCGTGAATGAAAGTGCTTGGGAATGAAAGTGAAAATGAATAACGCAACGTCCCTCAATGTGTTAAAATGAATATGGATTATTCAAACATATGAATGGGTAAATGTTATTAATTATTTAAATTGAGGTATAAAAAATGACTTATGAGTATGCAGTTACAGTCAGAAGATTAATATTGAAGAAGTGATATATGGTGAGAAAATCACATAAAAGAGAGAAATCACTATTCGTATTTATCCATGATAAGTAAGCGTATAACTCAAGTGTTTTGAAACCACAAAAGGAACCAGGCAAGCCTAGTTCAGCTGACCCGCAATTGAAATAAATAAATGTTGTTCACTCACTGGATTTAACCTCAGGTCCCCCACATGAGAGGCTGTCTTTAACCACTACGCCACAAGCTACATGTTTGCCAAGTGTCGATGTGGCATCTCGACTTCAGACCATTTTGTCGCACATTTACATCGTGCCATGTTTGAATATTTTGCTAAACACCATTAAGCATTGTTTTAAACTGTCTAACATTTCTTATTAAGTTCCAATTCACCACAAATAGCATCTATGAACTGTATGTCTCATCCATTTTAATCTTATTAACAAGAAGTAGGCTTACTAGTATCTACTAACTTACAACTTGGAATAGTCATAAGAATTTAGCAATTGCTAGTGAGACTGAAAATAACACTGCCAAAACCATTTCCTTTCATGGCACAAAAATATTAGTTTTTCTTTCAATTGTGAATGACATTGGTACAATAACTATCAATTTAGGTGACGATGGTTAGGTGATACATTTTTCGTCAAGTAAGGAAACGAGAGATTTATGGAAGCCCCTACTTTTTACTGACCAAGGGGTTTCGATAAAGCCTACATTACCCGAAAGAGCATGCGTGGATGCGTTCTTCGAAAATCCAATAGATATTGTTGCAATACTGTATACCTGTAAACAGTTTTAGTTTAGGCTTATTATAACGTAGCTGCTGAAGGTTGTAGCCAGCAAAGGTTTAATCCATCCTGATCGAGGAACAAGATTCAAATGTGGGACCTATCGTTTGCAGAGCCACTTCTCTAACTGTTGTGCTGTTCTTAGTGTCAGTCATTCAGTCAGTCAGGACATTACAGTGAATGTATGTATGTCTAATATGCTATTCACAATACTTAATTCACCTCACTTTACATCTGTACAATAGATGGGTAAATACCATATTCAGAGAACTAAAACATATCAAACATATCTCGCAGGCTGCTTACTATTTAAAAGGGGCTAATTCTTGCTTGTTTAGTCCATGTCTTGTCCTTTCTAGGTTAGTATTATCTGCTTGATAATTAAAACTCTTATGCCATTCTTTCTTTCGGCGATCTTTTGCGCTTCGCTTGCCAAGGTGTTTATCTAATAATTATGTGCGGAACACTGGAGCGGCAGAGCATTAGTTCTGCCTCTAGGACTACTGTATATGAGGTAGGAAGCACGAAATTAGCAAGGTGCCAAACTGGAAACTTAATTGACAATATGAGGCAGTTACAATAGGTTTGCATGAAAAGCATTTAAATGTTAACAAGTAAATAATTATTTTTGTTTTGATACCTAACGACGCAGAAGAATGAATCCTGCACTGTGAATGACACAGAAATGTGTTTTCTGTCTATTATTTTCGGAATACAGAAACAGAGTGGGGCTTCAGGACCCCACCCTGGTCCACATTGTCAGGGCGGTAAACAAGAGCATTGTAAATGCAGTTAACTCCATAACGAATTTACTCAGCCAAACACAAATTTGGAATCAGGCTGGAAAGGCAATATTGTGTAATGAATGCTCTTCTGTCTAGAAAGGCATCTCTATGGAAAGTTGTTTGGACTTAATGGCTTGGTTTTTGCTGAAGTCATGTTCATTCTGTTGAATTTACTGCAGACGGACTCCAATCAAGTTGCAGAAACATCTGATGGATGATCAATAAGAAATAGGATGCACCTGAGCTCAATGTGTGTCAAAGTCTAAAATCGTAATACTTATGTAAATGTGATACTTATGTGATATATGTATAGAACCGCAAATCCTTCTGAAATCCTGTTTTTGCTTTGTCATTATGGCATATTTTGTGTAGATTGCTGAGGAAAATGTAATCTATTTTACAATGAGGCTATAATGTGTAAAAAGGGAAGGGGTTCCAAATGCACTGTATTGTGGCCCTTTGTAATTGCATTGCATACAATGTGTTATTTCTTATTTTGCTAAGAAATAAAAAAGATAGTAAGGATGATTTAGGATTGTTGTTCCATGCACTGTTCCTTTAAGCCTGATTATAGTTTAGAGTCAAGTGCTGGAGTAAGGGATGCAGCATTCAGGGGCACTGGGACCACTGAGTACCTCATTGAGTAAGCTCAAACGCACACCATCAGATACGTGTATGTAGCAACTGGCTTTGCTTTAGGTTTTATTTTTAAGTTGCATTTTCATTGTGTACTATATATATTATGTATGAACTATCTTTGTTCTATCCGTTTGGAATCCTGGATTTGTCCTCTTTCCCAAAGTTGTGTGTATTATTTTACTAAAATGTCCTTTTTTGGCAGAGCCATTGGATTACAAGCTAGATGCCTATAAAGCGTTATTAAGAATACAAAAGTATTTTCTAACATGTGCTCAGTTTAACATACTGCCAGTTGTGAAAACAAGGCACGCCCTGATGCGTCATGTCAAAGAACAGGTCTATGCCATGGTATACGTATACCACACCCCTTTCCACCTTATAGCATACTGTATCTGCAGCTGGAGTTTATCAATGTTTCCTGGTTAACTCTTGAGGAATCTCTGATCTTAGTAATGACCTCAATTGCCTCATTGAAATAGATTATGAGATTGGACAGCTTGAAAGCTTAGACAGTTACAATTATGTTTCCTTTTAGGTTGTTCATTAAGACTCAATGAATATCTGAAGGACAGTTTTACACAGAACGCCTGTTCTCCTATTTCAGCCTGTTTAGACTGTCCCCTCAGATTATTGTCAAGAACTCTACTCAGAGCAGAAAGCGAACTGCATTGATATTAAATATTAACAAATATTTCAGAAATATATCAATGTGGCAGGGGGAGGGTAAGACAAAGTGTCCTCAGTCTTTAGGTATGGGAACGTTCTTTTTCAGTAAACGCAGTTGGAGACTTGCAGAATGATTTTTCGGAACATACCCTCTTAGATTTTTACATCAAAGAGGGTATGTGTGTCACGGTGTGTCCCCAAGCAATTGGCTATATGAGTTCTTGCTTGTGTGTGTTTGTGTACACTTAATGGGTTTGTTTGCAATTTTGGTAGATTAAGGTTTTAATTGTATCTATTTCCTGTGTGAAGTAAGCTACAGGGACACGGGGTATCAAAAGTCTCACCCAAACTGAAAATGCATCTTCTGTCGATTTCAAAGCTAAAAAAAACAAATGATGGTTAACATCATGACATCAGCTGAAGTCATTCTGATTAGACCTAAAATAATCTGCTGTTCATGTAGGATTTTCTTTAAAGTTATTTGGTTTCTTACTGCAAAACTGCCACGGTCTTCATGGCGCTAATGATTGAAAGTTACATATCAGGATTATATGATTCATGGAACACTGTGAAGACCAGCATTTAGGAGGGGAGGCAAGATGGCAGCATCAGAACATGCTAAGATAAGGACGTCCTTCAACTGAGACACCAACAGCAACCTTAAAGAAATGGAACACATTTTTGTCAGGAACTCTGCCTATTACATCCATTGTGTGTATTTCCCACAGGTCTGAGCAGTTCAGCAGGGTGTCATTACGGAAGCCATAGACCAAAAGAACTAAAAAACACAACCCTGTATACAGCAGGGAATGGGACACCCCTCACGATGTGTTTGCCTTTCCTCTGAATTCTGACTAGTCTCCCAGTCCCTGCTACTGAAAAACACTCCAGCATTATCGCCATGCTTCACTGTGAGGATAGTATCGGCCAGGTGAAATGCCATGATTGGTTTTCTACAGACATGATGATTGGTATCTAGGCCAAAGTCTCCAATCTTCGTTTAACTTGGCCAGAGAATCTTCTTTCTAATGATTTGAGACTCCTTTCGGTGCCGGCTTCCGGAGGTGTGGCTTTTGTCTGGCCACTTTACTCTACCGTAAAAGACTGATTGGTGGAGTGCTGCAAATATGGTTGCCCTTCTGGAATGTTCCCTCATCTCAACAAAGAAACACTCAAGCTCAGTCCCCTGCTCCCGCTGCCCTCTTTTGTCCCCTGCTCTTTCCCCGATTTCTCTGTTTGGAAGGTGTACAGCTCTACAGTAGGAAGATGCAGTAGTTCCAAAGTTCTTCCATTTGAGAATGATGTAGGCCACTGTGTTCTTGGGGACCTTCAATGCTACAGATTTGTTTTGCTACATTTTCCCAAATCTGTGCCTCAACACAATCCTGTTTAAAAGCTATTTCCTTCAACAAAATCCTTTTATTTTCTATTGCTAATTTTTGCTAAATCTGTCTTCTTCAACTTTGTTACATACTGTAGACTAATTTACTATAATCTTGGATTAAACCACCTTACATTTTATGCTGTCCTAATCCAACTTAAAACCATTTCTGTTAAGGGGTTGGGCGGGCTATCAATGTAAATGAAACAGCCCAGCTGCTTTCAGCCTCTCATTATCTACATGTTGACACTAAGGCTGCTATGGCAACCACTGCAACACATCGCATGAGCAAAAGAGGGAGAGAACGCGACAGGATAGAGTTTTTAATTGACTACCTTTGAGAATTCTTCCATTGATCAACTGTAGCAATCAGTGATCACTAATGTCCAGTACTGTTTGTGATGTTAATTAAACTAGTACTGGGTCCGGCCCTCATCAACTCTCATTACATTCCATCCTCACATCTCTGGCTCTATTCTGTATAGATATTATTCAGATTTACAGTATGTTTCTTTAGCCAGTGAACAGAGCAATGGGGTTTAATGATATGATGATGATTTAGACATCATAAATATTAACTATTTATTTTACACAATGGAAAAAACATGTCATTTGTTATTTGGTTGAGCATGTGGTTTTGATTACCCAAAATGTATGTGCACATTACAAAAAATAGCTTTGGGTCATTGAGCATAGGTGAATTATGCTAAATGAATGGACCAAATATGACATCACATTGCAATCTATTTACAAGCCAGAGAAATTCTCAGAAAATATGGTGTGGTTAGTCAGTGGTCCAAATTCACTTTAATATACAACATTTTGACGTAAATGAACCATAAATGATTCACACATAGACTTAGCGGAATCATTCTCCACCATAAACATGTTGAGGTGATGCTTGTTGACTTGCATTATGGATTGGGTGAGAAAGCCTGACCCCTGTTGGTATTGCAGTACCATTGCATTTCTCAATTATTGCCGCCGTTTGACTAGAAAGCAGGAATGTCAGAATGCTGTTAGAATAAAGCTTTCTACTTGCTGCTTGAGATAGACTTTATTGGTCTAAGTAATTCTGTTAAGCGTTGAAAACCGGCAGTTCCTGGAAATAATTCCTCTATGTGGAATTCAATTGTCTTTTTCGAGTGGAATGACCTCCAAAGTCTGATACTGTCAAATTAAAGGTCTTTAGTAAATGTATCTTGGTGTTTGGATATAGGCCACATTGTAGCTATACTTACCATATAACTAACATCTATTAGCAATGTATTTTCATTTATTACCCATTAAAAATCAATATAATTTAGATGTCTAATTATATGGTCCATAAGTCCCTGTAGGTTAATGTGGGTATATTGCTAACTGTGCTAGCAAAACATCGGTACATCCTTACCGCCTCAACTCGTCTTTCTTCATTTTACCATATGCCGTCATATTTTTCATCTGTAAAAACAACGTTATCTTAATTTTCTTCTGTCAAGCTTTTTCGGTATCTGTCACTGTTAAATCAGTCTGTAAAGATTGCAGAGTTCATAATTAATATCTGATTGAACTGCTGATTAGTCATTCATGGCTGAATAAAAATGTATCTTAAAAGGGCAGATTTGTTTATGGTAAGACTGAATGCTCTGTATTTTCTTCCCCACGAAAGCACTTGTTTTTCCAATGACTTTGCATGTATTTGCTGATTGCATGTGAGTGGTCTCGCACAACTGTTCCAAGATCACTGATCACATTTTTTTTTTCAGTGCAGTGAGATCTTGATTGACAAAAAGTGGGTGAATAGAGCTGATTAATATGAATTGCTTGTAAATGCCAGTTTGCCTGAACTAAGGTGATATTTTAGTGTGTGCATTCAAACAGTTTAAAAATAACTAATGAAAGGGTTTCAGAGAGAGAGGGGAGACTGTCCCATTGACCAACTTTTCTTGCTAAACCTGTATATTTACAGATTAAAGAATAGTGGCTTCAGACATTCTCAGCATTCAGAGCCAATGCCATCAAACATAACAAAACAAACCATCCAGGACAGAATGTTTTTAAGAGACGATACAAAAAAAATGGGAACAGTGGTGTCTGCGAATTTGTGGGTGATTTTAATATGTACAAATACACATACATACATCCCCTCTCCCGTTTCAATGTTGTGGACAAATAAGCAGATAAAAATGAGAGGGGTTAGCAAGCTATTTTATATTCTGTTTACAATAGGCCAAAAGCAAGGACTAAGATTGTAACCACACACGAGCAGAGATATCATGCAAACATAATACAGGGGTTTGTCTTAGAACACAGCTGCGTTAAAATATAACCAACCAATTTTTTCCCTCTTATCGAGTAATACTGTACATCTTTTGACCAATTACATACGATTTTTCTACTTCAGATTTTTTTTACATTGTTACATGATGATTAGTGGAAAAAATAGAAATAATTTGATCATCTTTTGGGGACATTTTATCAAACACCACAAAGAGCCAGGCAGTATTCCCAGATTAGTGTTTAGGGTTAGAGATCAGGTGCCAATGGAACTTGATTATTAATCTCTCACCTTCAGGGTTACTTCAGAGGGTTACTTAATCTTGAATCATTATCTTTGCAGTTCTGGTTAAATAATATTTTATTTGCCATTTCTTTCATGATACAAAGAGGCATCGCGAAGGGGCACATTCTTGATAAAGTATCTATGCAATACTGAGGTACGATTTAATTCATGAGGTTAACATTGCTTAAACCATTGCCCAAGCTTAATTTATTTAATATTAACATAAGCATTTTCACCCTGTAAAACACAAAGAATAATAGACTGAAATGTTGCACACACTCTGTTTATTTCGCATGTTGTAACATCTCTACAGCTGCATTCTATTTTTTGACAAATAACAATGTGACCTTTGCAGAGCCGAAGGTTGCTTAAGTTCTCTGCTCGGTTGAAGATTTCCCTTGTCGGCTTTTGATTCAGGGCAGGTTTCTGCTTGAGAGCACTAGAAATGTGTTTATGTTCACTGCTAAAAGACATCCAGGCATCAGCAACTCAGGACTTTGTGTGAAATGCCTGTTAGTGTATCTGCTGCTGGACTGCTAGTCAGAGAGTTCAAGAACATTGGGTGAGGGGAGTGGAAGAATGTTGCGTCTGTCACAGCGTGGGTAGCAAAAGTGTGTTTGGATGAAGGTTTAGCCTGTGTGTGTATGTGTTTGTGTGTGTGTGTATTGTGTGTGTGTATTTTGTGTGTATTGTGTGTTTATCGTGTGTGTGTGTGTGTGTGTGTGTGTGTGTGTGTGTGTGTGTGTGTCTGTTCACCCAGCAGGGCTGAGATATTGAGTTGATGTAAACTGGCAGCTTGATGGATCCTAAATCAGACAGGTACAAATACGCAACGTACTGTCATCCTTTAATGAGCAGCATTAGGTTAGATACATGACTGATGAATAAACAGACACTGGGAGGGTTTGCACATACTCGTGTTTAGAATGAGGAATGTGCTCAACTTATCAACTGGCTTCTGCCATCACTTTTCTGATTTGACAATCGCTACAATAGGGTATTATATATCCATTGTTACCCTGTAGTTAAAGGGACATTTCACTTAATTAGAAGATTACACAGTAGTGTCCTTGCCTTGTAAGCCGTCAATGGATGAGCTATATGATCAGTTCATGCTTCAATTCATGGTGCTATTAAACCTCACGCATAAATATTTAGCAATTTGGGTGAACTATCCTTTTTAATTTAATTAATCAGGCCTTTGTTTTTTGCTAAAATTATTGTTCTGGGAAAGTCTCCCCCTAAAGATGCCATAGTTGATTAGTTGTAATTTGATACAATAAAATGTGATGAGACCTTTAATATTCCCTCTCTTCATAGTTCGCTTAACTCAGACTATAACACTGTATATCCATTTGTTATACAGCAAAATAATATCCAAGCAATGCATGCACTTAATATTTTTCAAAATGGTTGTCGTGATTTTAACAGAAGGTTGTCTTACAAATTCAATATTGGTTTTGTAGTGACTGGAAATGGAACAGGAACATACATATACAGATGAGAAATTACTGCACATTTCCAGACTGCATATCAAATTACAAATGGACATAATATGGAAGAGAGAGTTTTTTAATAAAATGAGCCGTTAAAGTGAATCATTGACAAAAATCAACAATTCATCAAAACCCGCTATGTCAAATCAACATTGACTTAGCTACGTCAACCGGCATTGCTTGCAATGCCATATAGTCATATATTTTCTTGAATAATAATGTGTTCTTTATCAGTCAAGTGTTTATGGTCTGCTTTGTGCAACGAAGTGTCTGGTTCATGTATGACAGTGTCAGTATTGACATTTGTTTCTGCAGTGGCGTTTAACAGCCTTTGTTAGACAATATGATGGTATATGTGCATGTCTGAAAGGTGTAAAAGCTCTGGAGACCCATCTTATAGAAGCAGCCTTGTGGCTGATTGTTATCTTTACCTTGTGAAAAAGGAAGCATGACAGGGATGGGAGCACACACCGTTTTTATAGCTTGACAATATACGATTTTCACCCCAGCATTTTTATGTTTTCCCTGCTGTCTTACGCTTTCAGCCTCATGCTTCACTCCTCATCGAATTTATGCCTTTAATTCTTCTATATTCCCATCTCTAGCTCCATCCCTCCCCTCCTTTCTGTTCCAGATACATAATGGGAGGAGCTTTATGAGTGAATGACAGCTTGTGCATTGTGACTCTGCTCTGCTGGTGTTGCTAATGCTAAGATGCAGCCTATTATGTTCTATTAACTGGCTTGCTAATACTGCAGAGTTTTGCCTATGATCAGGCTCTCTCAAACTGTTCTTCTCTCTGCACTCTTCCAATCCCTATTTTCTCTGTGCATTTATTGCTCTCCCTCTCCCTCTCTCTCCCCCATCCTCTCTCCTAACAGAGCCGGGCAATCTTCCCAGTGCTCGTGGAGATAGCAGGTGCAGCCTCGTCTGTCTCTCTCACTACTCCTCCCACTCTGTCTCTTTTTCCCTCTAACTCTACCAGTGTGCACACCGCGTCCCTGTTTTTTTTTCTCCCTCACTCGTTTGCACTCACTCTCTCTCAGCATCGGCAGCACAGAGAAACAGCTGTCTCCCTCACTGGAATACCAGAGCCACCGGTAGGCTGGATCAACATCATCGGCTAAAACCACAAGAGGGTCAGGCTGTAAAGCCGGAGAGTCTGTGGTGGAGATCTCTAATCATCTCGAACTGGTCCCTGGAGGGACAGAAACCAGCAAACACTGCAACAAATCTGACCGTTGACTGGAGGGCAGCCTTTCCTCATAGAAGGACCTGAGGAAGAGGAGCTCTATTAGGGCATTTCAATAGCTCCCTCCCTCTTTCTATCTCTTATTCACTTTCCTCTTTTTCCTCTCTTTTGGAGTACCGGAATGTAACAGGCAGATAAGGGCAGGTTTCTGCTGCATTAACAGGCACTACAGCGGGGGCGCTGAACAGACAGCTTGGGGAAATTGAGCTACGGCAGAAGAGGAGCGGCATAACACATTGCAAACGACAGATTCGTCCACCCTTTTACTGCCACCACCCACCCCTCCCTTGCTTTCTTTATCTCTAAGTTCCAGTGTTGTTGTTCTTGGTGCCATCATTGGATTCTGTTTTGATCCCTATTGGAGAATAGCAAACAACTGAATGCTGAGAGTGGGCTTGGTTTGGCTGCAAACAAAACAACCTCATGAAATATGAGTCCCTTGTGGGGGGGAATGTTGTAGACAGTAGGTGGTCTGAACAAGGAAGGACTACGCACCCGGTCTGATCTCTCTGACAGGAAGGACAGGTCTCTGTTTCTGGGTAGCTGACTCAGCTAAGGAGAGATCTGCAGAAAACCCAGGACACCTGCCTTGCCTACAGAGGTGCGGGATTCAGAACCGCCCCCCTGCAAGTTCGTCTCATTGGCATCCATAACCAAAACGCTGCATCTTGGAATATTGACGGAGGATATGAGAAAGGGTGTGAAATAAAGAGGCTGGGCTTGTTCGTTGCCAACAGTGGAATGTGCAGGTGCTGAGAGGCGTACCTGGATATATAGCGTCCATCTCTATCTCCGTTCTGTTCTCGTCCTCATCTATTCTGATTGGATTGTCCTTGGGAGTTAAGCGTTTGCGTTGCCTTTGGACTCAAATTGGACAAAAATCATTCATTTGCTATTCCATCAGCTTTTTCCATTTTCTTTTCTTTCTGTGCCTGTGTATGTATGTGTGTATGTGTTTGTGAGCATCTTGTGTGTTTCTTTCAATGTCCGGCGTCGTCGGCTGCCATTCCGCCTCGTGCTGCCCATGCCTGTCACGCACCTGGCCACGAGGTTAACCCTTGCTAACCTGCATTCAGCATGAGCGAGAGCTCCGGAGCAGTCACATCGGGGGCGGTGATCCTGGAGGAGTGTCCGGAGGGGAGTGGGGAGCGTCAGCAGGCCCAAGCCCCAGAGCCAGGTCCCCTGCGGTGTGGAGGATGCACGCTGTGGCCCCGCCAGCAGACATGGCTATGTGTGGTCCCCCTTCTCATAGGCTTCATTGGCCTGGGACTAAGCCTTATGCTGCTCAAATGGATTGTGGTGGGTTCTGTTAGGGACTACGTTCCCACGGACTTGGTGGACGCCAAGGGCATTGGACAGGATCCCCTTTTCTTCTCCAAACCCAGCGCCTTACCCAAGAACTCAGACACCACGGCTACCACCACCACCGCAACCACGACCACTGTGGGAAACCCAACCTCAACCACCGGCACAGCGGTAAGAGGCAGAACTGTTGCCCACCACCCCAGTGGCACCACCGCCGCTACAGCCCGGGGGGGTGGCGCCTCAGGCAGCCAGGTTACCCCTCGCAGCACCACACAACGCTCTGGAAACTCTGGGGGCGGAGCTCCGCGAGGTCCCCTAGGTACCACAACCACCGCCGCGCCAGTCGCCACCTCCTCTTTTTCCGCCTCCACGTCGTCCAGCCCTTCTGCTTCCAACCCCGCTGTGCTTCATGACTCTACACAAATGTGGACCCACGAGCACACCACAGGAAGGCCTGCCACTGCGGCGACACGGCACCATGTTAACCGAAAAACCCGTAAGTTACTGCTGTCCTGAATTACTGCTTGACATGGGTATCATTCCCTCACAAACATAGGTTGGTTATGTTTGGTAAATTTTACAAGCCTTGGTAATGTTGTTTCTGGTCATGCATTTTTTTTATTCCTATTTTGGGGCAGGTTATTCCTGATAACAAATGTTTTTTAATGTAAGACTGTTTTTGTGATCTATGACTTCGGACTAAGGACAGGAATAGTGATGTCATGGATGTGCTTTTGATAAAATATACAACTTGCATTTTCAACTTCCCTAAAAATACTCACATATGGTTAAAATATTCTCTTTAAAGCCTGTGGGAAACACAAGGCCATATATAAGACATGACATAACCAAACAATCTAAGAAAATGTGAGATATTTATTATTAAAATGGAGGTAAAGCTTATAGTGATACATGTTGAGTGAATGCCAAAATTATTTTACTCTTTCCGCTGTTGCTTGCTTTACAGTTTGTTTCACAAATTGTATCTTTGTGAAAGGGAGCATCAGTGTCTTTAACTTTGGATGTTGTTCTTCACATTCATATGTTCAACAATCACCAATAGGCGTCCTATTCTCAACAGTTCCATTATTTAGCCTAGGTACACGTCTTCTCTCTGGTTCTGCAGAATGAATGTTGTGTGTTTCTTCTGATCCTTTGCAACCAAAGTCAGCTAGTTCTTTACACATCACTTATCACATGCACTTCTGTTCCCATTCTGGTTTTGGGGGGTTACTTTTATGTCAATTCAGATGCTGACTGTTTCTCTGAATGTTTTTAGGACTCCAACCTCTTCAGTGATAACGTGTGGAAACTAAACAAACTGTAAATTTTTGGGGCATTTCTTGGCTCACTCATCCTGGGTGATATCCCAGATCAATGATATTCTATTTTAAATTGCTTTTTGGAATAACCTGGGGTAATGGTATGTGGATATCCGACTGAATTGCATTATTTTTCTGTTTTCAAAAAGATACAAAATGTGCATGTGCTTTTCTGCATGTCTTTCAAAAAAAAAAAATCCAATGAGTCCAGAGCAATGCTGCCTTTCCGGTTGTTGGAAGATTACTGTATTACCATTGAGGTTCATTGTGAGATCCGATAGCTTAACTCTCTGACAGGACCTAAAATGTGCTTTTAATAGGATCTAAAATCCTATTAATAGGACCTAAAATTAGCATTTAATAGAAATTTGCCACTGAAGGCTTGCCATGTTTCTTTGAAATGTACATGAAATGTGTCATCTTCTTTGACATTGTGTTTCTTGAAGACATCATCAAGAAGCAGCATATATTGTAAAAACAAATGTGGTCCCAAAACAGAGCCTTGAGGAACACCAATGTGTAGCTATGATTTTTCAGAGAGCAGACAAACCACAGTTATGAACTGCTATCTTTAGATCTAAACTAGGCAAGAAAGTGTTTGCGCAGACAAATATGGGTTTCCAATCTCTATAAAAATATGGGGGAAGTTATTGAAATTATCTTGAAAATGGTTAGCTTTTTTTTAAACAGGCTTTATTGCCGCAATTGTTTGTGTGTTTGGTACATATCCAGAGGAGAAAGAGGAATGTTTTATGTTGATCAAAGGTGGGGTTAGCATAGGCATTTGTTCCTTAAGTCGTTTTGTTTCAAAAGGTTTCAGTTTACAGCTGGTAGTTTAAGTGGTTATTACAGTTTTAGTGAACATGTCAAGCGATTAACAGGATTAAGAAGTTCAAATGTCAACATAAACTTTTGAAAGTAGAAAAAAAACTATTCCTCTAAGTTTTGTCTTCACACAGAAGATAATCATTTTGTTAGGAAGTCTTTCTCCCTGTCAACACCTTCTTCTGACTTTTCGACAAACGCAGTCGTAAAAATTGCAGAGAAAATAATAAAAATTCAAAAACAACGTATATATTGTTGTCATTATTTTGACAGAAAATTCAATCTCATTTTCTGCAAGTACCATTGGAGCAATTAGGGTTGGATGTAAACACCCCATATCTGGGGCACCTCTGTTAATTAGTTTCAATCCGATATGAGAATGGTAGGCCCTACCTGGGTATCTAGGGTGTCTGCTGAAAGCTGAGAGTCTTGCTTTCCAGCAGTGCCTTCCAATCTTTGGTGTAACTCACTGCCATTGAAATCTACCATTTTGTTATTACACATACCCTATTAAATAATTGGGATTATTGTGTGTTTACCTCTGAATCATTACTAGTGGAGTAGGGTTTTGTTTCACCAGGGCTGCCACGCATATTTTACAATGGTTACAACCCCATTCCCGAAAAAAACTAAACACAAAATATCAGTTATTGCCATATTCATTCAATGTTTTGTCGTTTAAGAGTTCTGTCAAATTAGAATTCGTTTTGGAGAAGAGGGGTGCTTAACTGGCTTGCATGTTTTACTGACAGTCAGTATACTTCAGTTGTGTTGGTAGGACAGTTAGGTCATCTGGCAGAGATTGTATTTATTCTATTGGCATCGAAAGAGTTTTACCTAACTCGCTGAGGGCCAAAACAAGATGTTTCACCTGTTTTGGCTTGGAGATACAAGCTGGCAACTTACTGGTCACTTGGTCACAAAACTGCTAAGTTACCTGTCCAGGACAACATGTTTCCAGTATGTAATTAAAATGAAAATGTGAAGAGAGAGGAAACTATATACACAGTTTGATCAATTCCAATTTGCCAATGATTCTGTGCCAAACCAGCAAACAACAACAAGCGTTAAGATCGATTCAATAAAATTGTATTGGATTAATCTGAAAAAAATTAATATATAAATTAAATGGCATTCTGATTAGCATCCGTATACGTTTACGCAAGGACAGTGTTAATACACATTTAACTTTCCCACGGTCGGCTCTAAAGTTCAGTTCATTATCCGCTATTGTGCTGAGGTACTTCTACTGTTCCACCTCCTCTGGTCACTGATGGTGATTGCCTTTGATACTTATGGTAGCTACTTAAAGTCTATGATTACCACTTTGGTACTGGTGCATTTTAGATCAGGAAATCAAACTTGTCCACAGTGAACTGAATTTGTTTTTTTTAGTTAGATTTTAAGAATAGCCGTGTCATCTGAGTAATTGGTCGAGAATATCTGTTCCAGCTGAGTATTTTATTTATGCTAAAGTCATCTGTAGAGTGTAAATAGGACAGGACAGGTGATTGAGACCTGATGTGATCCAGTTGCAATGATTTTCTTTGTGTTGCATTCACTGTTGAATCTCAACCATTGACACCTAGTTGACAAAACATATGAAATCCACAGACTGGAATCAATTTATCTAAACCATTATGTGTGGCTGTATTTTATTAAAATCCAGAAAACACAATCCAGGCATAGCACTTTGGCTTCTTAATCTTAGCCAAGTCTCGTAGGTACACTCCTCTCTTGCTTAAATTGTACTCTGTTTTGTACACCTTAGAGAACCAAGTGTTCAAAATGTCTCATTATGACAGCTGTTAATGCAACATGACATTAATCGTTGAAGACACCAGGGCTGTTCTTCTTGCGCACTGGGCATACAATTGATGATTTCCAAAGAGCTGGTACTGTGTGCTCCTTCAGCAAACGATTTAAAAGCTCACAGAACAGACCTGATAATTCCTTGTGACAGGATTTCAGAACATGGTTTCTGATATTATCTGGGCTTCTGGCTTTGATGATTGATATTTGTTGTAATTCCCTATAAATATCTGCATGCTCTATAACCAAATCAGATTCCACCAAAGATACAAGTTAAACTGAAATGGGTTTGTAGACCCTCTTCAACATCCCTAATGTTTTAAGACGTTTTATGCTTATTTTATCAGTCTTAATTTATTTGGATTCCTCCCTGTTACCAGAGGACAATGCAATTTAATTCCAGTTCGTTTTCAGTTTGCAAACCAGAAAGTAAAATAAAATTACTTTCGATGTCTTTGAAGGAACCACAGCATCCTCACAGAAAATGTGTGATATTGGATACAATCTAAAGTTTCCTCCAATGTGCCATTCTTTGAGAAGGAAGTGCAATCAACTCTGTCAAATTAGTCTTAATCAAAATCGGCACTGTCAAAACCGTCTTGCAGTGCTGCAGTGGAGCTGTCATTCCACTGTTTGGCTAATTCATAGAAAATTCCCTCCATAGTTTTGTGTAGGATGGAATGAGATGGACTAAATAATGATCTGCTCTGCTCTGCTCTGCATAGCACTCTGAATAATCTTGTATGCATTGTTAATATTGCAGAAGCAAAGATCAGTTCATTTATTTCACCTTGTCGCACATGTAACATATTGCTGATGAGAAGCCATAGTCTATTTGAGCATACAGCTGCTTGAATCACCCAATATTAATAATGTGGAGTCCAGTAATTTTGACACTATGCACTGTACACATGATGCGATAACATCTGCTGTGCAAGGGATATCGGCGCTGGGTGGAATATTGAATGATAAAGAACGGACAAAATTGACCGGGCAGGTACTTTGGCATGAAGGAGAGGAATAGTAGCTGCTTATCTGATAAGCAGTGTGGCTGAAGAACATTGGCAGATCTGCTCTATGCGTTGTTAACATAAAAGCTAACCCCGGGCTTTATTCTTTCAAGCCTGTGTGGTATTCCAAATCCATCCAAACTCAGTTTGGAGGCAATGATTGTGTCATCTATGTTATAGTAAAACAGATCAGTTTAGCCATTGGAACGTAAAGTTTGCCTGCAGCTCATCCATTTTATTAGAAAGAGATATTACGTTTGCAAATCAAGA
Source organism: Esox niger (assembly GCA_016801105.1). Taxonomy (NCBI): domain Eukaryota; kingdom Metazoa; phylum Chordata; class Actinopteri; order Esociformes; family Esocidae; genus Esox; species Esox niger. Next base: position 54,532 of record JACXGJ010000238.1, on the reverse strand, counting down.
AGTATAGGAGTGAGCAGTGGGCATAGATTTCTAGCAGCAAGTCTTTTAACCATTTGTCTCACTCCTCTGTGGTCTCTTTGCCCCCAGGGTCTCATTTGATCTCTTTGCTGTACATTACAAGCGCATACAATCCAGGGTTGGTGATACTTATATAGCAGGCTATCACAACTCTATCTGATAACTGCATCCTCAATCTCCATGGTTTTCTGTGCTGCTGTAATCATCTAAAGTAATCACCGGAGTTGTCTGATTGACCCATTTCTGTGTTCAAAAGTTACAAAAAAAATTCAAATGGTAATATTAATTGCTGTTTTGATATAAACAAAACATCAAAATAAACACACATTTAAAATTCAAAAGACAGGAGAAAAAAATCTGACAGCACCTATCGCACAAGCGTCCAGAATGGCTATTTATCTGCATTCATCTAAAATTCAACTTAAAAAAACAAATAAAGAAAAACACATTCATGAATTACTTTGGAATTGACTACAGAATCCCAGAATGTTGTAAAAATATGAATACAATTATTAATGAATAAAAACAGCCTTACTGTCCTTGACTCCAGTTGTTGGTTCACCATATCATATTGATTTGTACGGAGGGGGGTTCTTCTATTGATCCGTTGACTTCATACATATGACTGCAGGCCTTCTGTCCATGCAATTTTGGAGTGAAGGTGTTACATTAGCATTGAATTGCGTCCTCTGATGTAGTCTTCTTTCTGCCATCGTGTTCCATATACTTATCAAATAATTTCACAGACACCACAGCTTCACTGATAAACAATAGGCTCTGAACACCAAAACAAGCAACAACCAAAAAAAACATGTCTTGAAACACATCCTTTTGTGGCCTAGGGCAGCCCAGGGGTTTTACATTGATTTATGAAGCCACCAGCTTAGATAATATGGGAATCGGTCATATCTTTATTGACTTGAGTGCTCAAAACACATGCAGTAATTTCAAGTTCCAAAAGCAAGTATTACAGGAAACTATATTTTTCTGCACCTCAAAATCTTGAAATGTGTTAATGTATTCACTTATCATTTAACTATACAGCTCTGGAAGAAAAAATGAGACTACTGAAAAATGATCAGTTCCTCTGGTTTTGCTATTCATATGTATGTATTAAAGAAATATTAACATTTTCGTTTTATTCTAAAAACTTCTGACAATATTACTCCTAAATTCCAAACAGAAATATTGTAATTTAGTGAATTTATTTGGAGAAAATAACATGGTCAAAATATAAAAGGTGCACTGTTTTCAGACCTCAAATAATCAAATTCATATACATTTTTTTAACAACAAAATACTAATGTTTTAACCTCGGACAAGTTCAGAAATCAATATCTGGTGGAATTACCCAGATTTTTTTCGAGGTTTGTGGTCATCCCTTTACCTCTTGATCAAATTCTGTGGGGTCAAATTTTCATTGCGGTTCAGGTCTGGAGATTGGGCTGGCCATGACAGGGTCTTGATCATGTGGTCCTCCATCCACACCTTGATTGACCTTTGCTGGTTGGCACAGAGAATTGTCCTGCTGGAAAAACAATTCTCAGAGTTGTTAAATGAGAATGAAGCAGGTGTTCTTCCAGAATTACCTAGTACTTGGCTTGATTCATGCGTCCTTCACTAAGACAAATCAGCTTAATTCCAGCCTTGCTGAAGCATCCCCAGATCCTCACCGATCCTCCACCAAATTCCACAGTGGGTGCAAAACACTGTGGCTTGTAGGCTCCTCCAGGTCTCCGTCTAACCAATAGATGACCAGGTGTTGGGCAAAGCTCAAAATTTGACTTGTCAGAGAAGATGAAGACTCCATTCCTCTACGGTCCTCTACGATTCAAACTTCAGCAAGGTTTTTCTTTGCTTCTCATTGATGAAGGGCTTTTACGACTTCAGCCCTGCCCGTAGGAGACTGTTTCAAACCGTCTTTGCCATGCATTTCACCCAAGCTGCTGTTTGACATAATTTTTGTGGATCGCTTGATGTCATCCTTTTGGTGTTGAGTGACATTTGAATGAGTTGACAGTCTTCTCGGTCAGTGGACAGTCATTTTTTTGCCCTCTGCCAGCCTGTAGAATTGTTGTCCCCAATGTCTTTTGCTTGACCTTGTTCTTATGAACCGCCGTCTTTGACATTTTCAGGATGGAAGCAACCTGACGATCACTGTATTCCTCTGCAAGGAAATCCAAAATGTAACCCTTCTTTTCCTCACAACTTTTCTTTTCAACTCTTTTGTCATTCTGAATAGTTGTTTTTATATTCAAATAACATTTGATGTACTACTTTTTTGTCTATTGCAAGAGAATAGTGATGACCACCGCAGTGACATTTTATTTGGTTCTGTAATCACATAATCAGTACCTCATTAAGTAAAATGGCCTGTGTTGGAATTTAACAGACACTGGAATGGAATGGCTGCCGTACTGTACATGTAGAGATGCTGATTCAAGAAGAGTGGTTTCTTAAATTTATCCAGTGCTGTATTTTGCCTGACAGATTTGTAAATTATTGAACTTAATACAAAAAATATGCTTTATTTCAAGTTGTGCATATTTGATAACATACATAAATGTTGTTACGTGTTACATTTAAACTTTCATATTTCCTGACAAGCCCCTAAATAAGCCACATGGTTAAATGGGAAATATAAAGAGATTACAATCTGACTTTTTGTTAATTCCATAAATGTTCTCGATTTTAATCCAAATATAATATTTAGCAACATATTAAGTTAGGTTCATACACAAAATGTAAAATTATGGTTACAGTCCAATTTTTTTTTAAAGAAATTGCTTAGGTTGGCTGCACTACTTTTCATGTTCTCATTATATGCTGATCCGTGTTGACTGTAGACCAGGTGTCCTCAGGTATGTCATTGTTGACATGACGTTATAGAGTCACAGCTGGTACAGCATTTCTGACAAACATTCTATTGTAATAGGCAGTGATGACCATTTGTACAATGCTGTATCTAACTTTTCCATCACGTTGTCTCTTATGATTGCTGAGTTGAACCAAGCTGTGCAATATAGAAAATGATTGATGAATGTACTCTAAATTCCCTTTCCTGTCAACTGCTGGTGTTGTATTGTCTTAAGTCATAATTTGCTAGACTAGAATTAAGTGTGTCTTCGATAATTAGACAAAGTGTTTTTTATTATTAGACACACTGGTTTTTTATTTTATTACATTACCTAAGAAAATAACAGGCGCTATTCATCACAAATTAATTTATTAATTAACCATTTTAAAAATGCCCTTTAGTGAGCAAGTGTTCCCAAATACCATTAACCCACCATGATGGATATCCTATGGAAAATGTCACTTCTTTTGCATGCAGCAGCAACAAACTATTCTTAATACCCCCTGCTCCCAAATCCAATCTTCCATCCTCCCACACATTGTTCGTAACTTTGAAAGGGCATATTTTCATTAACGATCAATTTCATTTAGATTTTCTCCCACGCATTTTCTAGGACTGTCTAATTTAACCCATTAATAACATGTTAATATATTGCATTTTTCTCTTTTTCAATTCTTTAATGTATCCAAATCACGTGTTTCCGTAAACCTTGTTAAGAGCAGCACGGAACCCCATTGGGGTAACTGTGCATTTTGATGAAAAAAGGTACTGAAATGTCAACCATGACACATTTCTTGGCAGTTCCCTAAGATACCTGCAAAAACAAAATCAACATTTACCAAAAATCTATTTGTTAGACCATGGTTGAATGCCTGTTGATTGAAATATAACTACCTACAATGATTTCAATTAGAAATTGAGACCTATTCAATTTAGCTGATGTTCTGGTTGTATTTCTCTGGATTTAACCAAGTTATTCGTAGCAGCTTCTACCTCATGTTGAAGACATGTATTCAGCAATGACCTGGGGGAAATGTAATTAGAGTTAACTGTCCTATCAGAAACAGAACAACAGCTTTCATTTGGGGGATTAGAACCAGGTGCCTTTCGGACAGTAGTCTGATGCCCTACCTACCAGGCCAGCTTGCTGCCCTGGAATCAATGATTGGAAATGATGGTTTAGTCTAAATTCCATTACTATCGCTAGAATGCAATATACCGTATCTAAAGGCAGAAAACATTTAGTAAGAAAACTTTTCAGAATATTTTATTGCCAGATTTGCCATAAAGCAAGACCTAGGCTTGCTGACAGCTGCTTCATTTCCATTCAGAATCATTCCAATCCATGGTTCACTCTTACAATGGCAACTATATTTAGAATATACAGTATACCTAGGTGTATATTCCACATGTGAAGCTTGGTCAAACACCTTTTTTTGCTGTTGGGCTACAGAAGGTAGACCTGGAGCTACGAAAGGTGTGTGTGTTGAGGCAGTAGGGTAGGATGAGGTCAGACAGAAATTTGGCTCCACACATACAAGATAGCCTTGCAGAGGTATGGAAAGATTTTAAAGTGAATGCGTAAGCACAAGGGGAGCCAGTTGAGGCGATGACACAGCACAGCTCAGAACACATTGTTGCCTTTTAAGGTTGATGACCCAGTAGAAATAAATATACAATACAAATATGTCATAATAGTCCAGACAGGTAGAGATTATTCTGTGGATGTGTTATTCAAGTTATGTCAACAGAGGCTGTAACTCACTGCACTATTACGTTGCTGAAAAAATTGGCTTTGGTCACGCTTTGGATTTGGGCCTCAAATTACAATTTACTATCAAATACTTTATTAATACTTTGGCACCATCACTATTCAGGCAGTAGCTGATGCTGATGTAGTTAATTATGGAGTGATGAGATTCAGGCAACTGATCAGAAGTGCTTTGGCACTGTTCATGTTTGTAGAGACACACAGCTGAGTTTCATCATAATACATGGGAAAGCCTTGCATGTTTTTCCTCAGGATGTTTCCCAGTGGCTGCGTATAGATACAAATCAGTAGTGACCCCAGGACCAAGCCTTTGGGGACCCCCTGACTAGGGCTGATAGCTACAAACTGTTTAAATGCTGCATTAAGGTCAAGTAGCATGAGGATGCTGTCAGCTCCAGAGTCAGCATTTGTGACCCTTACCATCTACTGCCCATGTCTGGCTCAGTGATCTGACTGGAAGCGTAGAAAGAAACAACGCTTTGAAGGTGCCTGCTCAGGAAGGGGAGGTTGGAGATAGGCCTGCAAATCTGTAGTGTTTCGGCTTCTGTTTCAGGCATTTTAAGTACTGTTGCGGATGCGGCTAGTTGAAGCTAAAGACGGACACACCCAGTGAGGAAGGGCTGTTGATAATTTTAGTGAATATTCTGTAGTCAGCAGAGCAGGTAAGTTGGTGTTGACAACGAAGGTGGAGGTAAGTGATTGTCAGTTGCAGCAATAGTCTACTGATCCATTAGTAAACATGTACATTCTGATCTTGGTAGAAGCAGAGTAAAGAAACTTAGGTTGATTTAATTGGGCCACATTAGTTATATTTATTAGTCACATGCTCTCAGGTATAATGACATAAAATGCTGTGAACTCTGTAAACTCAGTTGAAGCTACAAAACTCTGTGTTCAACCTGAGCATGTGACATCATAACAAAAGAACAGATACATACATATGACTTGTTTACACTAATTACACCTACTAAGATATACCTCCACTCTAGTATTCCTCTAGCAACCTTTAACAACAAACTGCTCTACTGAAGTTGCAGGGGGAGTAGAAAGAAGCAAACATTCAAGATTCCAGGAGTGAATGTGATGTGTGTGTGTGTGTGTGTTTGTATGTGTGTGTGTGTGTGTGTGCGCACGTAAATGCCATTTAAGCATTTGTCAATTGCATTATACACCATTACAACTTTGCTGATATGCCCCAAATGACTTCCATTAGTTTTTTAGCTAGCAGGGGCTGAAGTTGGCCGAAGTTTGCCATGTCTGTGTATACTGTGGCCAATGGGCATATATCGCCCATCAATTTCTTCTCAGCACCCCTCGATCAAACGATGTACCTGTGACTAGGCACACGGGCTTGTTTTAAGACTGCGAGACTTCCTGTGAGTCTGGTTGACTGTATGACTGTGTGTTTGAATGGAAGTGGGTGCTACAAATTGGTGATCAATGAGGGGAGCCCCCTTTTGATATTTAAAGTGCCTCATGTCTTTAAAAGCGCTATTAGTACAATAATTTATTTTTATTATTATTATTAGCATCATTATAAACCCTTTATAGACCCTTACAAATGGTACATTATTCAAAATTTAGGAAGAAACCTAGAGAGGAACCAGGCTCTGAGGGGTGACCAGTCCTCTCCTTGCTGTCCCGGGTAAACATATTAAGAGTCCAAATTGTAGTAGTTAATCGATGCATGTGGGCTGAGCCAGACAGGGACAGATGGGGGGGGGGATCAACGATTATATCAAGATAATCAAAAACTGTGTAAATCCTGTTCTTAATTTGTTCTTTTCCAGTTGTATAAGGGTGTGCTTCCCCCCGAAAGGGAATTTGCCCCCATCCGCAGGGCATTTGCTATGGATTACGTCTCTCCTTGTCAGCTGGATGACCTCTGTTATAGAGAGAGCATATGTTCATGTGGCCTTTCTGCAGTAATGAAATTTGAATGAGATGTTACTTTGTTCATCACTGAATATTGTCTCACTGTGTGAAGCAGCCAATGGTCTGGCATCACTACCACTCTGCTGGATTACTTTTCACTCAGTAATCCTGATTAATTTCTCATCGTTCTGGAGGAGGAGCTCAAGAAAATGATGCACCTATCAGACATACCTGTGATGTGGTTATGAGCATCCTAGTGGTTACAATTGAAATGATTGGCAGTGCTCTCCACTGCATAAGACATACATTACCTTTGAAAACTGAATAGATGTGTAATTGAATGATATAACTTCTATATATAGTTTTCCACATGCAGTAATCGTCTGAAATGCAATCATAGCCATTTATAGATGCAAATGGTTACCAATTCCCTCTCACATTATTGGGGGGCCTAATCAAGTACTCTGAAGGTATGTTTATATTTATGCCCCATTTCATACACGCTTAGAATCACTGGTGACACTTGAGATTCTGAAGGAACTATCACTAGTGGATGGTTCATTTTTCCCCATTTGGTTAGTTGAATGTATTACAGAGTTAATAAGTTCTCAGAAATACGGGTGTCATTGTCTGTCCCCATATGGTGACCTAGTTGTGACAGTTATGACACCTATACAAGGGAAAGCTGACATTTGTGCCTCATCCTTCTCCACAACTCTTAGAGGATTTCTGAGCTTTGGTGTTCAAATCATCATGGTGATCAGTATGTTCCATGGCTCATTACCCTAAACATTTTGAACTTTGTAATGTCAAACCAGTAGCTTAGATGTTCAAATGAGACTTGCAGGATAAAGTCAATGCCAAATTCAGAATCCAGACATTCCTCACAGACTGCTTTGCGAAATATGATGCTTTGAATTCTATCATACACAGACATTTTTGGAAATAGATCAAAGTACATGTTGAATCAAAGCTGGGCCATCAGACATGGCTCCAGATGTATCTATAACTGAGCTGGTTATTCACCTAGACTACCACATGTGTCAAGCTTACATTTGTTCATTACAAAGCAAATCTCTATTGACAATGAAAGAACTTAAAGCCAACTCCACATGGTTAAAATATAATAATTGGACTACATTTATTGTCACCCCGTCCAACTTGCTAAAAACTTTCAGGGAGTATAAAAAATTCCAATAATGATGGCATTATAGTAGGTAAGGTTTTTGCAATTTCTTATAATTAAGAAATCTATTAAAAGCATGCTTCCAGACATTGGGGTATATGGGTCTAACAATGTTTACATCATTTCTTTTCTTGACTGCAGGTCAACTTTAACATTAGCCTGGAACTCCTTGGGGTTTCAGGCTAGGTATTATGCAAAAGCAATTAGTGACAATTGGAGATTTAAAAAGGGCTTTACAAAATACATTTGATTGATTGATTTATGATGATCAAATCAAATGGTTATTTAAATAATTTATCATTATGTCTTAGCAGGAAGCTGTTTTGGATTTACATTCATTTTGAATGCGTCTGAACCTCTCACAGAAAGCATAAATATGTACCCTTGCATGCAGTCATTACATTTAAATTCCTCTCTGAAGCTGTCTCAATATAGCTTACTATAGCTTTGATTTATTCTGAAAGAAATGTCCAAAGGAGGGAAGAGCAATTAAATATTAACATGGCAAAAAGGAAACATGTTCAATATGTAGTGGAAAAGGTGAATAAAATGCAATGCTCTATGACAAACTAAAGAAGAAATAAGAGTGAGACATGGCTTTGCTTTATGAATTAAGTAGATGAGATATCAAAGCTGTACAGATACAAGCTTAATATATAGGATGCAATAAGGTAACGTCCCAATAGTCTGAGTGTTGACAAGATATGTTGTAATTGTTTATTCACCAGGAGATGGTCCATTACTTCTTCTAAACAGGGTAGCCAAAACTGATCATAAAAATGACCTCCCTCTACCCTGCATGTCTAGCAATCACACTGCTTCCAAAGATGATGTAGTACAAAGTCTAGAGATGTATATCAGAGGTGCTTTTGATAATTAATTCTGCTTTAAGCAGGACTGATTAAATGAGTCTCCCTCTATGACTATCGTGATGGGACGTGAGATCAATTATTATGTTATGGATTGGAATGCAGACCCTTGCTCCTCTTGTTCTCTAGAGATGGATTGCCTTTCAGAACAGGAATGACTCCAAAGTGTTTACTCCTTGTTGATGACAGTATAAGGACTTCTATTAATAGTAACCTTCAGATGCGTTGCCCCAGCCTCATGATTTAGCCTTAGCAGAATAACACTTGCATGGCTTTGCATGGCTGCAGAAAGCAACAATTTGTCCAATATTTCTGCAATGTTAATAGTATCCCGAATCCCAAAATTAATAATAATATCAATAAAATGTCCTAAAGTGATCGATTTGATTTGGAATGAAATACAAAATGTAATGTTAAATAAAATAAAGACATGATTCACGCACATACAACTTTATAAAATTATATAATGCTGTTTTTAGGACCTGCTAATTTAATTCTTAGGACCTGCTGTTTCTTAATTATATAATGCTGTTTCTTAGGACCTGCTAATTTTTTTAGCAGGTCCTATAAAAACGAACAAAAATATTGTTCTAAGAATCTACAGCAACTACATCAAACAAGCCATACCGAAATACAGTATGTTGCCTGTGTTCACAAAGACAGTTTGCAGCCTGTGGCTGAACTACTTATTTTCTGGATCTTGCTGTAATGTCGAAAGACAGAAACCTGGTTCAACACTTACGCATTTATTTCTCTATGATCCGTAATATCAACATTGCTTGGGCCGACCTCCTCTATACACTGCTGAGTAGTGACGATATCTGGATTTTACAGGAGGAAGTGAAGGCCAACTTACCAAAATCATTTATTTTATCTATCCAGAGACACGGTTAATTGTTCACTGCACCAAGCATATGTGTCAGATCTGTTCTACTGCTGAGTGGGATGTTTTCAACTGCCAACATTCTGGCATCCAACACCTAACAGAGTATATGGCAGTAATGGCTGAGCAACATGACAAAGGCTGCCTGTGGAACTGACACGAGATTGCTTGCCTGAGGAACCATTTGGAGCTGGTGATCTAGAGGGTGATGGAGAACAACTTGCTCGACAGCAGCATTCCTCCGGCCATTACCAGAAGCTTCAACCAGAGTTTTGCTGTGGCATGTCTGCTTTCTCAGTTCCAATGTCGAGCTCTTGCCAAGAAATTTGCCAGGGTTTGAGATGGAGACCTGTTTGGTGTCTAGTTGAAATGTCTGCTGTTGTTTTCCATGTTTAAATTTATTTGTAATACATTCTGCATGTTATCCTGCTGTAATTGCCACTTAGCATGTTTATTCTGTGTTTAATACAATTCTATACATTTTCATTTACCATTTCTTACTCTCTTAGGTAAAGATTGAGCTATCTATCCACATTATAGTTGAACACATATACAGTGGTGTGAAAAAGTGTTTGCCCCAACTCATTGCAAGTTATTGCAAATGCTTGATTGTAGTTGTTGCTGCTAAGGGTGGCCCAACCAGTTATTAGGGCAATATTTTTTTCACACAGGGCCATGTGGGTTTGGATTTAGTTTTCCCTTAATAATAACAACCTTTATTTCAAAACTGCTTTTTGTGTTTACTGGTGTTATCTATGAATATTATTTAAATTTGTTTGATGATCTGAAACATTTTAGTGTGACAAACATGCGAACAAATAAGAAATCAGGAAGGGGGCAAACACTTTTTAACACCACTGTATTTTAGTTTAATTTAAAGATTAACATGTGCCATAATATTATTACATTTTGTGTCCTCTACCTCAACGGACTTTAAAATTCAAAACACTGACACACGTGTTTCAAATGTGTACCTCATACTTTAACTACCGTGAAGAGTGAGGTCCAATCAAAACACATCCCAGAGCAAAAAGTTTATGATTTAAAATGTTGTCCACTACACCAAATATTCAAATATTTTTAGGCCACCACATTAGTATAACACAAGTTAAGAACACTGCTATAGCTTCAAAAGCATTTGAGCCAATTCCTGTTCCCCCCACTTATCCATTTTGGTCTCAAACCTTTGGGTCTGCCAGATAAATAAAAATAACTCTGAGGTAGCAAACAGTGTGGCGTTAGCATATGAATCTACCAGTATACTTTGCAATGAAGCTTACTGTCTTGAGCCTTGTAGTTCAGTTTTGCGATTTTATAGTATTTTATAGTATTTATAGTATTAACATTATTGACAATTCTGAGATTTATTTCTGGGCAGTGGGTGTAGAGTCATCCTTCATCAAGACATTGGCTGATGACTAGCTTTACATTACTGTACAAACTAAAGTTAGTTGCAGAAAGTAGTAAGTTAGTAGTTATACTACTATTTATACAACACATTATAAATACAATCAAATAAGAGAGTGACTGGGAGAAATATAAATGTTGTTAGTGAACCAATGCCAAAAAACTGAAATTAGACCGCTAGAGACAAATCACCATGGACCTTTGTTACTAAAAATCACTTCATAACATTGTGCAAGTAGTTTATTCTTGGAGAAACCTTACTGTCATCTGCCTTGTATTCTTCTTGTGCAATTCTAAACAGGAATTTGGGGTGATGTTGTTGCTGCCTAATAGTATTCAGTAGTTTATGTGATTTGCTTGAGCCACACATCTCTGCATCTTAAAATAGATACAGTGAAGGCCTTACATGTCTATCAGACTTGCTTTAGCAGATGTATCATTATCAGCAGCTCAGCCTTGTTCACACTGGCAGTTTAAGGTGATCCCAATCCTATTTTTGCCCAGCAGTATGGTCATAGTAAAAAGTTAACAAATAACATACCTGGCCAATTGACTTTGCCTCACAGTTATGAGGCATAATTGCTAGTTGATATTTTGTTGACCGTTGGAGAACAACATGTGCTAACTAACATAGTTAACATAGTTCATTGTTTTCAAACAAATGAGAGACTGTGTTAACAAGCTAAACCGCTAGCTAGCATGTTGGCAGTTGTGGCTAGCCTGCAGTACTGTATGCTTTTGAGTACTCAAAGAAGATGGGACATTTTTAATGCATACAGTGTTGCTATCTTTTGGGAGGGAATTGCTTGATTTAAAAAGCTGAAATATAATAGTTGTTTTAGCCAATCTTAAAATATTTGATGAGACAAGACCTCATGTGATTTTTTAAAAGGCCATTCAGTGGAAAAATTCTCTCAGTAATATGCAGCCAGGGTAAGCACAAGCTGCACCACCAATAGGCTTACACAAATGTACACACTACTTGCAAAGCAATCAGCAAATGACTGCAATCTGAACACACATTTTACAGATGTATTTTATATTTGACATTTCTAACAATTTAGTGAAGCAACAAGCACGCAGTCAAGTTCATTTTATGATGTTATGTACTGAGAACAATACAACAGAACAGTTTAGGGTTGCTTTTGTTAAGAGGGAGAAGAAATCTCCATATACAGTCCCTTCCAAAAGTATTGGAATGGCAAGGCAAATTCCTTTGTTTTTGTTGGTCACTCAAGACATTTGTGTTCAAGAGTACAGAATTGCAGCTTTAATTTCCTGGTATTCACATCTAGATATGTTAAACAACTTAGGACATATCACCATTTATATTAGACCACAGCATTTTTAGGTGAGCAAAAGGAATGGAACAAATAATCTTAAAGTAAATAACATTTAATATTTGGTGGCATAACCCATGCTTGCAATAACTGCCTCAAGCCTGTGACCCATCGACACCACCAAACTGTTGCATTCTTCATTTGTGATGCTATTCCAGACGTTTACCACAGCTTTTTTCAGTTCTTGTTTGTTTCGGGGTGTTTCTCCCTTCAGTCTCCTCTTAAGGATGTGAAATGCATGCTTTATTGGGTTAAGGTCAGGTGATTTACTTGATCAGTCTAGAACCTTCCACTTTTTTTCCCCTGATGAAGTCCTTTGTTTTGTTGGTTTCTCCTGCTGCATGATAAACTTCCTCCCGATTAGTTTCAATGCATTTCTCTGTTAATTGGCAGACAAAATGTTTCTGTGCACTTCTAAATTCATTCTGATGCTACCATCATCAGTTACATCATCACTAAATATTAATGTGCCTGTTCCAGAAGCAACCATGCACGCCCAAGCCATGACATTACCTCCACCATGCTTCACAGATGAGCTTGTATGCTTCGGATCATAAGCAGTTCCTTTCTTTCTCCACACTTTGGCCTTTCCATCACTTTGGCAGAGATTAATCTTGGTCTCATCAGTCCATAAGATTGTGTTCCAGAATTTTTGCGTCTCATCTCTGTACTTGCAAATTTCAATCTGGCCTTCCGATTCTTATTGCTGATGAGTGGTTTGCATCTTGTGGTGTGGCCTTTATATTTCTCTTCTCTGAGTTTTCTTCAAACAGTGGATTGTGAAACGATCACCCCTGCACTGTGGAGGACGTTACTGATGTTTTGGGTTTTTTCTCAAAATATTTCGGTCATTAACTACGTTTTTTTCTTTGGCCGACCTGTTTGATGTCTGTTGCTTAGTACACTAGTAGTTTCTTTCTTTTTCAGGACATTACACATTTGTGTGCTTGCTATGCCCAATGTTTATCCAATGGCTCTGGTTGATTTTCTTTCTTTCCTCAGCTTCACAATGGCTTGCTTTTCTCCCATAAACAGCTCTCTGGTCTTCATGTTGGTTTATGCTCTTTAACAAGAAATGCAGTCTTCATAGGTTTAGACTAAGGATGGAAACAGACTAGTCATGTAGATATATTGAATGTTTGAACAATCAACCTAAAAGGCAACACCTGGGCAACCAGGAACATCTGTCAGTCATGTTCCAATACGTTTGCTCACTTGAAAAATGGGTGGTTTCCAACAAAGGGGGGTCTATCCTGAGTTGTTAAACACATCTAGATGTGAATACCAGGAAATGAAAGCTGAAATTCTGAACTCTTGTCTCATACTCTGAATCTTTTAAACTTAAACCCAAATGTCTTCAGTGAACAACAAAAACATAGGAATTTGTCTTACCATTTCAATACTCTTGGAGGGGACTGTATTCTCTGCATGGATGCTGTACATTTCTTAGTATATGATTCATCTGAATTTAATATATGACTTTACTTCAGTGTTGAGCATGTTAGATACTTTGTTTTTAATCCGATTAAGTATATGTATGCCCAGTATAAGCATGGGATACTTTGCCGTGGTGCACAAGATTGTCTCTGTAGCTTTAGTGGTTGTATCTCCCCAGTAATATTGCTCTTTTTGATGCACTCTTCAAATTTCCTCTATACACTTTTACGTTTTCTTCAGTTTTAATTCTGAATTCCAATTCGTCTTGTTTTAATAATATTACTAGCGTCTTCCCAGGACACCACAGGATATCTCGATTTGTAATAACCCAACCTAAGCAAGTGAAAATAGCATAACGTAGGTTATGAAATCCTTAAATACCAATAATTTACACTAGCTAATTTTAATCATGGAGATTCAATTTATGTTGCTATGCAAATAGATGTTTTCAAATTCCTTGAGTGTATGGGTTTTTGGTGCAGCACATGTTTTAGTGTGTGTTCAGATCAAGTACATTATGCGAGCTATCGGAGGAAGAGGGCTATCTTGTGTCCCATATAATATATTGATTCCAGTGTGATTGTCCTCTGGCCTTCTGCCGCTTAGCAGTTTAGCACATCCCTGTGTTTATGCGAAACCTGTGATTATCTGGGTGCAGAGCATTATTTTTGCTGCTGTTATTTTTAGCTTCTGAGATCCATTCCTGCTGTGGATGCTGTGGGGTCCTTTCCTTTCTCTCTGCGCCACCTCACCCTTTCTGACTGGCAAAGAGCTCTCAGCCAAAACCCATTAAGACCGCCTTGATGAGAAAGCGGGGCTGATTGTGCATATTATTATTTTATGGTTATTTCCGTTGCCACAGTGTATCAGTGTTTTGAGCTGATTCAAACGTAACACGGTGGTTATGTCACTGAGCATACCGTGCCAAAACTCACCGACCCCGTCTGTGCTGTAATTGAAATGGCTGATGTAAAATTTCACAGGAAGGCGATGTGACCTTGACTGTACCCCTGATGTAGTGAGAAACAGTCCCAAATGCTTAAGTGCAATGCTCTGCTGCACAGCTGGGCTTAGGGCCCTGCCCCTTGGGGCAGTCAGTAACACTGCATTTCTCTCCACTCCTGACATGGAAAACCCCCTAAGAGCACGCTAGGGTACTCTCACCGAGAGCACCGTTAGGCCAACTACGCTCCTCGGTTAGCACTCTTTCAACCTCTCACGCTCTACCTGCCTCTACTTCTTTCCCCCGTCTTCCTAATTACGTTTCACGTCCATCTCTTTCCATTGTCTTTATACTCTATTCTCCCTCCCTTTCTATTTCCTCTGCATGTTTATTATGGTGGCAGACTGTGTGAGATGCTGGATCATAGGCCCAGGGGCTTTGGTGTTCACTGCTAACTGTTGAAAAACAGTTCTGCTGTTCCATCATCTTGAGTTCTTCAGATTAGTTTTTTCTTAAGACATATTAATCTTCTCTGTTCAGCAGCATTCTCTTTCCAAACTACATTCTTCCTGTGTTTAGATATTTGTGAAAGTAAACTGGCCGCTTAAAAAACCCACAGTTACAAACAGATCTATTTCTACACTCTTGTAAAGGTTACAATTGTAGATTGGGATTTAGAGTATGTGGTTCATATCGTCACAATGCAACCAACTGTTGCTGCGTTGTCACAACTGTTCAGTTTGTGTGCAGTGCAAATTGTTGGCAAATTGAGGCTTTCCCAACTATATTTCGGCACCCTTGCTTGGGCCCAAGCGCTTCATCCTCAGTAAACCCCTACATTAATCCGACCCTGCCTGTGTGATATGTCTGGTTGTGACAGCCCTCAACAGTGTGGCTCTGCTCCGTGGCAGAGCTGAGAGCGGGGGTTATGGGAGAGTGACTCCGCACAGCCACTTAAAGGAGAGGCGGAGTCATCCATCTAAACCGTACACTATCCCTTAATCGTCTCTTCCACAGCCCACTCAATACATTTACATTTACATTGGCCCTGCATCGGGAACCCCACCCGAAGGCGTTCAGATTGAGGGTGATGAATTGTGGCCGTGTGTTGTTAGGGTAGGATAAGGAGCACGGTCAGCTGTTTGGTAACTAGTGTAGTGAGGAAGCGGGCCGGCCACGGTGGAAGAAAGATCCCATTAAAAGCCGTATGTGGTAGGTGACATGCTTGGTTTAGACTATGATGAAAAAGTCAGTGCCGAAGCTGTCACAGGCCTGTCCGCCACCTGTCAAGGGGATTGATGCCTCTCTGTGTCGGCAGCCTTGGAGCTGGCATACAGGCACACTTAATAGAGGACACTGAGACCAGGAGTCAAGGCCCCAGTTTCGTCTGAAGTACTGTGCCTCTATGTTTGACCATTGTTGAGCTGTATCATTTCGGAGCTATACATTACCTTTCCTAGGGTTGTACATCACGGACCCATATTTCACATTGCATTCGTTTTCAAGATGTGGCTGTAGATGTTCAAAAGTCAGTTCATGGTAGTTGTTTGCTAATTGTGGTGTGATCTAAGCTGTTGGAAAATGTGTGAATTGACAATTCAGCCCGAGGCAAAGTAAACCTCTTCCTTCTTGAATGAGCTAAAAAACCTTTCCATGGCCCTAATATTGTAATAGCATAGCTCCCATGTATTGCAGGATGAAGCTCACTGGTCCCTGAGAGACCCATCCTCGACTCACTGCCTGTAGCACACCAGTCTAAATTATATATCAAAAAGGGCACCGCCTGGACAAATGCCTTTATTCACATTTGATAACTGCTTGTTAATAATTCATAATGTGCCTGCAAAGTGTAGTAGTGTGTAGGTGAGCTGTCTGTCGTTTGAGAAAATTAATGAGAACGATCTTAAAGACAGCTATGCATGATCTCAGGACTGAATTTTAATTTAGTCTGGTAAGAAAGCTTCTAAATTTACTGACCCATTATCTTGGGATACACTGTAGTAGAAGCTGTAATGCATCAGTTCTTTCTGATTGTTTATTTTAACTGACAGATTGGATGGATCCTATATTTCATCTGCTAAATCCAGCTAAGCACTTTTTTTTTACTTTTAACATTATATTTTTATGTTGTGTTGTTTTGTTTTTGAAATGTGTATGCTGCTTTCTTGGCAAGGATTCACCTGCAAAAAGTAGAAAATCTCAATGTGATCTTTAGATAAATATAATAACACAATTGAGAGCATTTTATAGTGATGGAGCAATAGCAATCCCAAAGATAATTTACAACGAAAATTACAACCCTGGCACTCTTGGCTGCTATGTGCTATTAGAAAATCATAACTTATTGACTACTATCAGAATTCACAAAAGGTTACATGTTACACACTGTTTTTATATTTAAAATGTTTTGCATATTAACTGCTGCTGTGGTAGATGCATATTTGATTGATACAGCAGTGAAGGTAAAAATGACCAGTCTGGTA
Source organism: Esox niger (assembly GCA_016801105.1). Taxonomy (NCBI): domain Eukaryota; kingdom Metazoa; phylum Chordata; class Actinopteri; order Esociformes; family Esocidae; genus Esox; species Esox niger. The sequence goes on along the minus strand of JACXGJ010000238.1, from coordinate 37,463 downwards.
TTGTTTCCTGGCAAAATAAATACATACTGCTGGTGCACTGTTTTGGATGCTCTATCTATTCTTCAATCATGCAAGGTTGCCAACGAGTATCATTTTCTGTGATTTAATCAGATTCAAACATCATTTAATCAGATTCAAACAGTATTGCCACAAGTGATGAGAAATACGCCTTACAAAGTTGATGACAAAGGTGATGACAAATACGCCTTCATTTGCTGCTAAATTAGTAAGGATTATTGGAATATCTAATCTATTCTGTTATTAACCCAACAGAAGAGAAACCATGGGTAACAGATGTCAGAATGCTTGCTTAGCGAATACCGCGAATACCACAAAGGACTCAAACCAGTGATCCTCAGTTTTGCAAACACGCATAACAGATATCCCATGAACCCCAAAAAACCTAATGGAACATATCACAAATTATTAAGTGAATTGACAACATGCCAGTAACATTATTAAGAATTAAAAGAATTTCTCAGAGTGGATGAGTCTTTCACAAGTAAAGATGGGTTGGGTTCACCACTCTGTGAAAGACTGCGCGGGCATATAGTGCAACAATTTTAGAACAATGTTTCTCAATGTAATTGCAAAGAGTTTGGGGATCTCATCATCTATGGTACATTATATCATTAAAAGATTCATAGAATCCGGAGAAATTTGAAAAGGCAGAAGACCAAAAAGCAATATAGTTATTGCATTAACAACAGACACGATTTAGTAGTATAAAGAATAGCTTGAGCTGAAAACCATTGCATGTGAACACAGGATGTTGCTGCATCCGCACATGCAAGTTAAAACTCCATGCAATGAAAACATGTGTAAAAAATATCTAGAAACACCACCACCTTCTCATTTATGATGGACTGAGACAAAATGGAAAACTGTCCTGTGGTCTAACAATCAAAATTAGAAATTATTTTTGGGAACCATGGATTCCGCATCCATCGGGCTAAAGAGGAAAATAACCATCTGGCTTGTTATCAGCGCACAGTTCAAAAGCCATCCGTGACTGTATGAGAGTGCATTAGTGCACATGGTGTAGGTGACTTGCACATCTGTGTAGGCACTGTTAATGCTGGAAAGTATATACAGGTTTTTAGGGAAGGTCTTGCCAAACCAGACTAGACAATGCCAAACCACCTTCATGAATTTCAACAGCATGACTTCATAGTAAAAGAGTCTGGCTTCCCCTATACACCCCATTGAAAACATTTGGCACATTACGGAACAAAAAATACAACAAAGGAAACCCCGACATGTTGAGCAGATGAAATCCTATATCAAGCAAGAATGGAAAAACAACACTTTTCAGTTGGTCTCCTCAGTTCCCAAACGCTCTCAGAGTACTGTTAAAGAAGAGGGGATGCAACACAGTGGTAAACATGCCCCTGTCCCAACTTTTTTGCTGAAATCACAATGGTCAGCTATTTTCCCCAAAACAATAACATTCCTCAGTTTCAACATTGGATATGTTGTCCTGGTACTTTTTTCTGTTAAATATAGGGAGGAATGTTATGCACATAATTGCATTCTGTTTTTATTAGCATTTTATGCAACGTCCTAACGTTTTTGGAGACAAGGTTGTATGTAGCATACCCATATACTGTAGTGCTTTATCTTTCTCTTCTTTAATATGCAAAAGTTCCATCTTTCGAGAAGGATTACCAGGAACGGGATATCAGGGCATTCTTAAAGGAGGCTTCTTCCTGGTCATGCCTTTTGTCTAGGATGAGGTGCACCTTTAGTAAGAGTGAGAGACCATCAACCTGCAGCCCTTATCCTTTGAGAATTATTATGATATGTAATATGATTACAATATTTCTCTCTCTCTCTCTCTTACAGTCTCTTAGACAACACATGGTTATGCCCAAAATGAATTCCCTGAAGCTGATCCCGCAAAATACAACATGACAAGTTTCTCAGTCTAAATACACACTATCATGCACACAACACATCCCTCAGTCACATCACTTTATCCCCCGTTTTACCAGTTATACTCATCCCACGGAATTGTGGTAGTCTTTCTACCAGTCAGTCAGTGAGATGGGCCTTCACAGTCTCCATAGAGTGTTTATCCTCCACACCATGTCTGAGTAGTGGACTGTTCTATCCTAATCTTTCACTGTGCAGTGGACATTGTAATGGACTTCTCTCTTCACTCTCCCTCTGAGTATGGGACTTTTCTCTTCTGCCATTAAAATTCTGGGCAAATGCCATCCACTTCTGGAACCTTCTCACCCTCATTAATGGGTCCGGACCCTCAGGCGTCCTGATCCAAACACATATTAACCTTTAGCGAAATGCTTTCTTCCAAGCCTCTAATTTTGCTGCGCTTTTCCACACCCATTTCAACACAAGATGGAATTATTTGGGGATTTTAGGCCTTGTGATGTATGGCCCTACATTCCCGAGCCGTGGCAGTTATTGCTCCTTTGTGACAGAGGGGGAAAAAAATCTCAGAGTGTGCCCATATATTAGGACCAACACATTCATAAATAATGAGTTAACAATGATATATAGGCGCAGAGGTGTGCATAATGGGAAGGCTCCCATTGGGTTTAAGATGTGGAGTTTTGTCTGGGTTCGCAATCGTAAACCATTCAAATGGTTATTTAAATCTTAAGATTGTGCATTTATTTTGCTATGTTGTAAATTACACTGGGTTGTACCATTCAAATAGCTTATTTTCCCTTTTCATCCTCTCTAACTGATTGGAGATAGATCAATATCTCTATTTACAATGCCTTTGGAAAGTATTCAGACCCCTTCACTTCCATTTATCACTTCCATTTCCACTTCAATGACTTTTTTTGTGGATTTTGATTATGCCTTGACCAGCTTTGCACACCTGCTATGGGAAGTTCGTCTCATTCTACCATGTGGCTCCTTTCATACTCTGTCCGTTTGGATGGGAGGATCGGTGAGCTGTAACCTCAGCTGCAATGGGGGTCAGTGGGGTTTTGGCAGAACCACTCAAGGACATTCACAGTCTTTTCCCAAAGCCATACAGCGCTGTCTTGGCCGTTTGCGTCAGGTGGTTGTCATACTGAAAGATGAGCGTTCACCCCAGTCTGAGGTCCTAGGTGCTTTGTATCAGGTTTTTAATCAAGGACTTCTGTATTTTGCGCCATTGAAAATCCCTGGTCGGTCCTAACCGGTCTCCCAAGCGTTGCCGATAAAAAGCATCAACATAGCATTATCCTCACCATGCTTTGTGTTAGGGATGGTACTGTATTAGCCAGGGGATGAGCAGTACCTTGTTTTGATAGATGTAGCATTTGGCATTCTGGCCTAATAGTTTGATTTTGGTCTCATCAGGCTTGAGAAACATTTTTCTCACCTTTAGGTGGCATGTCATATGCCATTTCCAATCAATCGAATTTCCCAGAAATGGACTTCAATCAAGTTCATGAGAGAAGGATGAAAACGCATCCGTGTTTTAACTGCATTTTGACGTGCAAATTGTATTATGTGAATGGGCCTGTTCATGCACACAGGTAATACTTGGTTTTGTCCAGGCATCTTGTAGTTTTATGGTTTATGTCCATATTATATTGACCTTGGTCTAACTATGCAGCTCTTACCAAATCTGTATTTTGCCATAGCTATCTTGTTACTTGTCTCTGCCCAGATGGCTCTTCTACATTTTCAGTCAAAACCATAAAGAGACGTTTAAGTTAGAAGATGTGTGATAATAAGGTGTAGATGTTTCTGAAGGCAGTAACAGTTTTCAGTAAATGAAATGATATGCGTGTAGGATGTTCTGCTTGGTATCTTGTTCCTGGATGAGTTGACATTCTGCATGTGTGGTAAATCAGCTCCCCATCGAGGCATTCAATACCTAGGCACTGTTTAAACTAGCATTATTTGAACGCAGGCTTGATGGAAAATTAGGAACCCTCCTTTAATCAGTTCTATATATATTGAGAAAATGTTCAAAGGACAATTTAAACTAAAAAAGTATGCTACAAAAATAAATTATCCAATGCCTGGAGGCTAGCTGCTAATTAACATAGTTCAGTTCTTTTTCTTCTCAGTGTATGGTGTCTTTCAACAAGAGAAAAAAAGGATTTCAGATGTTTTTTCATATATGGCAATTGTTTCCTATATTCCAGTCTCCGTAGCACATTCCTAAGATGTAGATAAATGACTATTCCCTTAGATGCCTTGTCTTTTAGGCAAGACAGTGGAAATGGAACTGTAATGGACTAAAATATCTTCAGAGGAGCGCCCCATGCTGCCTCTCTGTTGTCAGACTATGCTGACCCTACCTGGGGCGTGCCTTTGCCTTCCTTACTCCTTAAGTGTTTTTCTGCGTGGTGGTGAAAGGACCAAGGGCCATGGGTTGATGGATGGCAGGATGGATGCCTGTTTTCCACCCCCTGGCCCAGCTTTGCTGGTAATGTGTTGCAACATGATACAGTATGAGTATAACCTGAGGAAACCATGGGAAAAAAGAAGGGCCAGGCTATTCAGACGAAGCCCAAATATGACAGAATAAAGCACAGAGGTTTTCTGAAATGTGAAGGTGATTTACAATTTTGCAGTGAGGGCAAAAAAATCATGGAGTATATCCAGGTACCTAGTGTTTTATGTCATATTTTGTTCACAAAAAGAACATTCTCGGTTTCACAGTATTACAGAGAAAGGCAGCCATCAATCCTCAGCCAGTTGTATTGTCCTGTGAGTTAAATGATCCTCAGAACCCTTTTTATTTTTGTGATTAGCCCATAGAAACACACGATACGCTGTAGAGATTGGTTGTATATTTTTCACTTTTAAAGTCATACTGCCCCATCCTTTCTATATGGGTGCCATGTCTGTGTTTGTGTTTGGACTGCCTGATACATAATATGTAATGTATCTCATTCCATCTATCCAATTTGATAACAGCAGGATGAATGAAAGACCATCGCACAGCATTTCATAATCTCATGAGCTGTAATCACATTTCATGTACAGTAGAAAGCCTTCCACACAAGTGCACTCTACGTATACTAGAGCATATCACTGATGTCTTACTCTAACGTAGAAGGGGATGGTTTGTATTTCTATAATGTGATGACTACGGACACCACGGACACCCAATATTTAGGTAAACTGGTGCCCACTTGCATGCAGACACATCGCAATACTCAAATTACTGGGACCATCAACAAAACAGATGTCGGAGTTGCATTGGCGTAGGAGACGTAGGGGAGTGGTCTATGTACTGTAGGTAGCTTCCTGTCTGGTTCAGTATCCTCCAATGGGCTCATTTGTGGAAAGGAAAATGGGAATTCTGATACATCAGGGCAACAAATCAATGGTTTTCACTATGATTAATACAAAGACCTCTGTCAAAATGGACACTAACAAAATAGTGTTAGTGTCAATGTTGCTCTTTTTCTCATTTTCTACTCTAATATCTGGAGAGAGACCGATAGTTTGTTCTAAAATTCTCCAATAAATATATTTTTTGCAGACAGGCATCATGGACCTAAATCACCTGTGTGCTCTAAACACCTATTTTCATACATCTTTTGACCATCTAAAAACAAATGCAGAGGAATCAGGAATAAGATGCTAGTCTCATCACACAAACACAGGTCCACAAGCACTGCAGTCAGGACAAGAAGCTCTAAAGGTTAATCAATGACCATTAGATATTTACCGTTCAGTCTATAGAGAAGCACTCATTGTATAGGGAACGTTTGTCTCATTTCACACTGCTCATCTGCCTCATCCTAACAGAGACAAGACAACAATCCCTCCTTCCAAGTCTTGGTCGTTGTGGTTGTTTAAGCTGTGGTTGTGTTGGAGGATGCGGTCAGTATACTGTATGGTGTATCATGCTCCGTTTATTAATGCCTGCTCTACATCGACAGATCAGCTAGGGATCACTCTGCAGAGGTGGCCGAGATTCACATGACGCATGTGGGCTTTGCCCTAGTATCATGTAAATCCAAGTTAAGAGGCTTATTGTATGTGGCCACTTGCCTTCAGTTTAGCTTCCCTTATGGAATTCCCCCCCACCCGGGATACATTGTAACCTTTCCCTCCATTTGTGCCCCACTAAGGACACATATGGCGTGAATGCATGTAACTCAGTTAAACACGCACACACAAACCCGCGGAGGCTGTTGAAGACCCAGAATCTCCAGTAGAGAAAATCTATGACAAACTGATTTCTGAGACCAGAGGGCAGAGCTACAGAAGACGAGCCATAGTCTCATTACGAAGCCTGCTATTGCACATCAAATAAAACACTCACTGGAGGGAGCTTTGGGATGGGGAACATCATTTTGTGCAAAGACTTTGTGCTTCACATACACATCTCTGTAAATTCATTCCACTCTGTGTGTGTATGTTTTTTCATCTGTAGATTGTTGGGTTGGCCTATTGTACAGTTTGAATGTAAGCATGTAGCGTAGGAGATCTAGAAATGTGTATCTAATAATGATACAGACAAAGGGACCAACCCAATTTCCAGCATACTCCTGTCTTACAACACATTAGTATTCAGTCAGTCTCTCTGAGATGAATTAAAAGCATCCGGAAGCTCAGTTTTCTCACAGAGAACAGTGGAGGTGGAGCCTCTTGGGTCCCTGTACATATATCTTCTTCCTTACCCTCTGTCTCTCTGTGCTGTCTGTGGCACTGTCTGTTACTTTAGATCAAGACAGGCTCTGAGAGGGTCAGAGATGAGGTTAATGAAATACTCTTCCCACCGCTAAAATGCTTAGATGATCAATTCTTTTGTCCATTAGAGATGTTCTTCACCATTCTCCTGTTTAGCCATCTGAGCTATCATTCTGTATTCCTTGATGTACTTGGAGACAAAAACGAAATGGTCTACAGTGGGATTACTTTCTCATCTCCAGAGTTCAGCCCTTGTGTATCTCTATCATCATCACCCAGGCATTTCAGTGCATGCCGCCCGCCCATTTAGGCGAAACAATATTTTGTTGTGAAGTGAAGGCTCTTTCTCAAGGTTCTTGTAAGATTGAGAAAGAGTTGCCCTGATTTTATTACTATTGTTTTACATAATAATTATTTAAAATAACATTATAATTATATCCTTTACCAGGAGTAACAACTTTTTTGGACTTTTGGTATTTGATGTGAAAAACACACATTTGCAGACCTAAATAAGAAGTTTATAAAAACTCTGTGAACTGTATGTTTATGTTTCTTAATTATTTCTGACTATTCATTATTTTGCCAGTCCACTGCACATAGGTCTTTACTTTGTTAACAACCCATGCTCTTCCTCATCAATCAATGCTGATTGGAAAACTAGTACTGCTAGATTACATATTAAATGTTATTTCAAAGGAAAGGAATAGGTAGGACTCAAAACCTGATATATCGCTCTGGTTAAAATAATGTCATTATTTATGCAAAATCATGTGCATATTTTAAGTTGGATTTAGCCTGCAGTTGAGACAGTATGGTTGAATGTTATAATTCAGGACTAGTCAGACCTGTGTTAAGAAAACATTTTAGGTGTTTTCACTGCAATTCATATCCACTTAATTGCAATGTGCAAATGTATAATACCAGTAGATTCTTTAGAGTTCGATGGTCACTGTGAAAAATAGACTAAAAGTATATAATCAAACAGAAATTCTATCATCAGCACAGAGGGAGATTTAAGCATTGTCCCCCATTCTGTAACACAGATCATTCTGTGACAAAAAATGCATTTTGCATAGGAAAGTTAATCATCACAAGGGCTACAGTACATAGGAATGTATATACTTATGGGAAAATATTTACTCAAATCTTTATTGGACTGACAAGCATGTGCACATTTGGGGGTCTAACCACTGATAATCTCGTTATCATGGCACCTGCCAGTGGGTGGGATATATTAGGCAGCAAGTGAACATTCTGTCCTCATAGTTGATGTGTTAGAAGCAGGAATAATGGGGAAGCGTAAGGATCTGAGCGACTTTGACAAGAGCCAAATTGTGATGGCTAGACGCCTGGGTAAGAGAATCTCCAAAACTGCATGCCTTGTGGGGTTTTCCTCATCTGCAGTGGTTCCCCATCTGCAGTACCTATCAAACGTGGTCCATGGATTGAAAAGCGGCGAACCAGCGACTGGGTCATAAGCAGGCAAGGCACATTGACACATGTGGGAACGAAAGCTGGCCCCTGTCATCCAAGAGACAAGCTTTTTTTAGCTCAGATTTCTGAAAAGGTTAATGGTGGTCCTGATAGAAAGTTGTCAGACGACGCAGTGCATCATAGTTTGCTGCGTATGGGGCTGCGTAGTCACAGACCAGTCAGGGTACCCATGCTGCCCCGCACCTACAATGGGCACGTGACCATCAGAACTGGACCACGGACATAGGGAAAAAGGTGGCCTGGTCTGATGAATCACGGTTTCTTTTACATCACATGGATGACCGGGCGCGTGAGCATTGCTTACCTGGAGAATACATGGCACCAGGATGCGCTATGGGAAGAAGGCAAGCCAGCTATGGCAGTGTGATGCTTTGGGCAATTTTGGATCCTGCCATTCATGTGGATGTTTCTTTTACACATTCTACTTACCTGAGCATTGTTGCAGACCCTGTGCACCCTTTCATGGCAACGGAATTCCCTGATGGCACTGGTCTCTTTCTGCAGAATAATGCACCCTGCCACAAAGCAAAAATAGATCAGGAATGGATTGGGGTACACAACAATGAGTTCAAGGTGTTGACATGTCCTCCAAATTCCCCAGATCTCAGTCCAATCAAGCATCTGTGGGATGTGCTGGACAAACAGGTCCGATCGATGCAGACCCTACCTGGAAACGTATCTGCTGCTAATGTCTTTGTGCCAGATACCACAGCACACCTTCAGAGGTCTAGTGGAGTCCATACCTTACCGGGTCAGGGCTGTTCTGGCAGCAAAAGGGGGACCTACACAATATTAGGCAGGTGGTCGTAATGTTATGGCTGATCGGTGTATATTGCCTGCTGTATAAAGTATATTGTTATATTTGACTCTTATGTCTGTTGTTCATGTTGGAGATTGGGGCAAGTGAGTAATCTCTGCTAGACACAAAGGAAGCACTTTGCAGAGAACATAAGAGATATGCCATAGTGCACTAAAAATAAATGTTCTTATGATAACTCCCTATTTAACAAATATTAGGCTATCCATTTTAGGCACTTGAAATAATTAAGTGGCGGTTAACTTGATTTGAGCAGAGAATTGGTAAAGAAATTGGAATTGAAGGACTTTCAAACCATTATAAATGAATCCTAACTCAAAAATAACGTTATGAAAGGCGTATACTATTATATTATTGTTCATTAGGGTAGTGTTAGTTACAGCATTTGTAATATTAACAAAGGGGTTTTCATTTTCTATGGGTAGTTAGAGTGACCTATTTTAGGGTCATGTGTATTATTTTGGAATGGTATATAACACTCTACATAACAAAAGGAGACAACAGACATAAATCACCATTACTGCACAGGGAGTAAAGGAGAATAGGTGTGGTTAAAGATGCAAAACATATTTACGTGGCTATTTAAACAAGGACACAGCCACAGACTGCAATTTTTCCTCGATTGGTTTCAGGTTTAGGAGGAATCAAACATTACATTTTAAACTAGTGAACTAGCGCTTTATTTTTGATTGAAGTTTGTAACTTTTGACAATGTACAAATAGCTAACCATTAAAGTATTGTGTATAGGTTATCAGTGTAGAGGAAAAGGTAATCACTTGATCTGAATTGAAAACTGACTTTCTTCTTCCTTTGTATGTTGCTTTGCTCATTGTCATTTTGCCAGGGATTCACAACCTTTTTTGTGTAATATACTACTAGCTGTTTTTTTTGCCGATTATACCAGTATGTTTCCTCTAGCACACCCTGCAGATAGAAGTGGGCCTCCACTATTTAGTTTCACACGTCATTATGATTTCGAGATTGGTGCAGAGATTTAACATCAATTAACCATTTCTGATTAATTTAGTATGGTCTTTGAGGGATTTAAGTGGTCCAAGTCAAGATTGGTCGTATCACCTTTTATCATGTATTTCCTTGTAGTGTTGCATAACCCAAACAGTAGTTATTATTTCATCTCATTGTCAAACAAGATCACAGAATGTTGGGCAAGACTGAAACAGTAATCTGCAGAGTGTACATTAATGAGTGCCATTGCTGCAGGAGGGAGGCAAAGCTGTTGGCTGAACTCAATACATTCCTTTTCTTTTTTTACTAAATATTTAAGATCGTCTGCCAATGAATTAGATTTTTGAGTATATATGTAGAATATAAATTTCACTGGTTTAGAGCATGTGCTAAAACAGTACGGCACAATAAAAATTGCAAGACTTATGTTTTAACAGTTTTTTCAAGCAAGCACACCTACTGAATTAATACAGAATTACAGATATATTTCAAACTCCTAAGGTGACAAAATGTAAATGAGATTGGACATGCTCTTACCATCTGAGAGACACTGGACACACGGTCTTAGGCTCTCCTCCTTTCTGAGCCATTTGCCAAACTCCAGACGGCATGTCAATATGTCTTTTAGTCAGGAGTGGCTTCCGTCTAGCCACTACTATAAAGTCCTGATTGATGGAGAGCTGCAGAGATGATTGTCCTTCTGGCAGGTTCTCCCATGTCTGCAGAAAAACTCTAAAGCCCTGTTGGAGTGGCAACTGAATAATTGCTCATCTCACTGACCAAGGCCTGTCCTGCCCACTGGAGGGGACAGCTGTAGTGTCATGTCCTGGCTATGCCCCTAGCCATCTTTGCGCTGGCTGGGGCCATAGCCAGGACATGGCCTAAATAGGTGACTCTAGCCACCTCTATGTGTTGTGGTCTCCCCAATTGGAGGCAGGTGTTCGTTATTGCCTCCAATTGGGGAACCTACTTATGTTGAATGTTTGTGCACGTAGGTGTGGTTTATTTTGGTTTGTTAGCCGAAGGCGCTACTACACCCTGTCATTGTCTGCCTTAAGTTTGTAAGTTTGTTCTTTTGTTTTCTTTGTTCATTCTTCATTAAAAACATGGCTCACTACCAGCATACCGTCTCTGCGCCCGTGTCCTTCCACCAGTTCTACCAGATTCTTGACATGTAGGAACAGTGGCGTTTCCAGGAGATTTTACATGGGGTGACCGAAGGATGGGAACTTAAGGGTGGCATATAATTCTATTGTTGTTAATGTCTACTTTATAGAAAATGGACGGTGTAATATCTTGCTAATAAATATCATGCATGTTCTACACTGAGTGTTGGGAGTTCCCTAAGCAGCCTATTATACAGCTTCTGGAAAAATGAAGAGACCACTGCACCTTTATTTTCCTTTCCAAAAAAGTCGAAAAGGAAGGTTTTGAGTGAGGAACAGAAGGGTTAAAATTAAGAGACCACTGTAAATTGAACGCATCTGTTCCTCAAAACGTTCCTTTTCAAAAGAAATTTACAAATGATTGTTTTCTGGGACACAACCAATTTATGTGGAAGGGTGGACTCAAAGATATTGGAACTGGGTTCCAATATCTGGGTTCCACAGAGACTAACAGCTGAAGTAGGAAAAATATTATACTTTTATAAAATTTGAATATGAATATATTGTAGCAGACACACCTGATATCTGGGGTGGTGAGCGGGCTGGCAAGCAAATTTGTATGAGCTTCACCAGATGTATACCTCCAAACAATTAAAGCATGCAGGTAGTTCCTTGAACTTCAAGACCTGGTTTTTGCTCTGCCGTGCACTCTGGAGTGTTGGACCTTAAACAGATACTTGTGTGCTATTCTAAATCATGTCCAATCAATTTGCCACAAGAAATAGTTCTGATCTGACTTTTATTAAGTGATGCCTGCGGTGTAGTGTGTTAGGAGGGCCTGTCTTACACTGAACCCCACCGTTACCACCACCAAGAAAATCATCATTGAACATCTCACCCTTCAATGACTGTGGCCACACATTTTTATTCGGGGAGCAAATGAACGTTAGAAAGCAGTATAACAGAGTGGGAGAAAGATAGAGAGAGAGCGAGAGTGGGCATTTCTGCCTGCCCACACATTCTGCGATAATGGATAACGGATGGGTAGGCTTATAACTCCATTGGACTTAAATACAAGGTATATATGACTGATGGTGATGATTTAGCCAGTGACAACACATGCCTGCATGCCCACTCTTAACACCTCTGGTTGGGCATTGCCACGGTTTGATGAGTTCCTCTTAGTATGCCTCAAACAAGCATCATCGACTCATCCATCTCGAATGCTTACGGTTATCTGTTCTTAACATGGGTGATCTATTGGTGGAGCTCTTTTCCTAGGCAACATGCACTGGACTTGGCCCCTCTATCGCCTTTCTTAATGGAATCGCGACCAAGGGGTAGGACGCGCACGCTTGTGCCTTTGCGCGTGAGATTTTGGGTCTGTGTGCGCCCATGCGTAGCTTGTGTGCTTGTTTTGGGTGGGGCGAGTCCTGCGGCGGCTGCAGTGTCTTTTGGTTTGGTGCGTGTCAGTGAACCCCTGCTCTGTGATATATAGCAGGGCTGGTACGCAGGAAGCAGCAATCAATGTGTGCATGGCGTTCACTCCATTACAGCCTAGGTGTGGTGGTGTAAAAAAAGCATCAAGCGAGTTACAGCAAATTTTTCTCAGAATATCTACTGAGCAAAGATTCCTGTTACTGCTGCTTTCCACTCCACTTGCTTCTGATCTTGCAATCTATTTCCTACTTACCTTCCCTCTATAGTCCCATTCTCTCACAGTCCTTCTCTGTCATTTTAATACAAACGTACTGTAGTTTTCTTATGGTCCTGTGTTTTGAATTCCTTATTGTTTTGGTTACTTCACAAGTTTTCCCTGATTCATCTTGGGGGATGAATTGTGGAGAGATTTAATGACCAAAAATCTTAAATTGCATCTGCCGTCATAAACCCAGATTGTAACTTGTTGCAAACACATGCTGCTAAATGTTATGTCTACATGATGTCTCATTCAGAGATCAGAAAAGCTCTTGCCATTAAAGAATTCACTTGCAGACTTTCCCCTGAAAATGCTACTATTCCACATTTGTACAGATTTGTTCGCTTTGCCTGGGCACTACAATGAATATACTGTTGCTTATGTGACATTTGTTGAAAGTGGTGTTTTCTCTACTAGTGTGTGTACAAATAAAGCCTTGTTTGTAATAAATCCTATCAGTCTGCTGCAAAGTCAAATCCCTTATTGAACCAGGCCCCACAATGTCATTTCAGAACAGAGCTCTCAGCCATTGTCATGTCAATGTTCTAATCAGGGATAAGCTAGCTAGAGGTTAGGTGGAATGGGATGTCAAATATGGTTAATTTGAAACAAGATACCCTAAAAATGGAATTCTGCATGCCTAATGGAAATGTCTATTAGCACTAAAAGCATAGGACTATGTCTCAGTCGAAAGCGAACATGCTTGTCTGAGGACAAGTTGGTATGATTTTATAGAAATGTAGGCCTGTTTTTTGAGAATGAATTGAAATTCTAGTCCTGTTTGGAGTACAGTATCTTCCTTTCTAAATGAAGCAGTTGGCTATAATTGCTATTATTTACCAGTGTGTGCAAAACAGATAAAACTAATAAAATAATGTTATTGTTTGTGTAATGATTCCTCGCTGATCTAAAAAGAAAATATAACATAGGCACAATGTTTATGAATTGCATTCCACTTGGTATGGAATAATTATTTTATGCAGGAAATGTACAAGTGTGAATGATACATTGTTCACTGTAAAAAGTGTCATCACCTCATTGCGGCCCTTCCACCAAATAGAGGAGGTAGTTGAACCTTATCAAATTCAAGTCAATTGGAAATGGCTATTCATTTACCAATACCACGGCGTTTGGTCCACGATGAGCTACAAAAACAACAACTGACACAGCCCTCAGTGCCTTCCATTGGATATATTGTATAGAATACAAAAACAATGCTTAGCATTATGGGACATTGAACAGACTGGAATGTGCACAATCTGCCTCGGAGAAACAAAATAATCTCATTTCTGGAGCCAAGTCAATCAAATTCTGTGAAATTATAATATCAAGTTGCAGTTGAATGTGCATTCTGTACTGTTAAGGACCAGTAGCACCATGATCAGTCAAAAAGAAACATTACTGTGTTCACAGATCAAAGACTCTCCTAAGACTTCTAAGAAGAATGGAGGAATGTTTTGCAAAAGTCAGTTGTTGCATTTAGAAAATACTTGCTTAAATGGACATCGGAGGGTTGGATTTAATGTGGTTAATTGCAGGAACTGTGACAGTGAAAAATGAATGGGTGGCTAGAGATACATGCATAGAATTTGTAATTTACAGTTAATTTTTCCCAGTAAGGAAGGACTGGATGGAATGCTTGGGCAAATGGACAAGAAAAATGTATATTAAGATGTAATAGTTAAATTGATTAAATTCTTAAAACTGTATAATCAATCCACAATGGACTGATCCAAACTGGACACAAAAAATAACTTGAAATGACCACATGCAGTAAAATCCATTGAATGTTTAATTAACACCTAGCCATTTGGAGCCACAGCCAGCTTTTGCACTCAAAATCCTCACCATAACTATAATTTATTTCATTTTCTAGCACCCCCCCAAACCAATAGCGCTATCCCCTGCCCTGATATTTACTATTACATTAGGTTTGTTCAAAGTGCCACGGCTTGTTCCTTTAGCCTACGGTCTTGGCTAGTTTAGACTTCATCTGCAAGAATGCTGGGTGAGCTTTAATCTTGTTTTACTTGGAAGTCTAAAGTTATGATTAAGATGATTATTTAATTTCATACCCAAAGCGAAATAGGATCACGACCAGATCAAACTGATCCATTCTCTCTGCAAGATAATGGGCAAGTCTACACCAACTTCCCCCTCCCCTTCCCTCGCAGATATCTTAATTTGTCCCCAACTTTGGAACTCATACTGCTTGTTACTCGTTGCTTAATGCAGTCCATTACATCATGACAGATCAAAGATGCAATATAGTTTTTGTAGTCTGTTTACGAGACATTAGGTGGGATTGGAATCAATGTATATAGACTATAAAGTGCTAGTTAATTTGTAACTCACATTTATGATGTGTTTAGTAATACTGGCAATGTTCAGTGAGTATGCAGATTGATTAAATCAATTGCAGGAAGTGCCTTGCAGCTGTACTACGCGTCATGTTTAATTTCCACTTACTTTAAGTGTAATTATTTCACCTTCATCTAGAGTTTATCTCTTGTAGATGAGTGTGTGTGTGTGTGTGTGTGTGTCTGTGTGTGTGTTGTGATTTGGGGAATATTTGAAGGTTTAAAGATATGTGAGATATAGTTTTCATTCCCTCGCCTAGATGTTGCCTAGACAACCAGTGTTTGTGTACCATGTCATCAGCTATGCTGTTAGCTGTAGAGGTAGGAGTGAACCCACCTTAATCATATCAACACAGTTTCCGAGGATTGCTTTTGTGGTTGCATAGGATCTGATCTTCCCCCATTCTATAGCTATGAATCAGTGATGTGGGACATCACATGCATGGGTTGAATATCTGATACAAAAGTAACTTGATTGGTCAGACAACCCAGTTTGAAGTCACCAGAAAGTAATAAGTCTGAATCAGTGTTGATGCTGTTTGCAATTTCTGTACTTGGACATTGTATCTTTACCCTCTCTCCTTCCTACTCTTTTCCTTCTCTCTCCCTCAAACGTTTCCTGTCTACCTTTTGGATTCATGTTTGGATAAATACTTTGTTCATTAGGTAACCAATAGTTCCTTGTTTAATCTCATCCACAATGTTAAGTAAAGACGTGAAAAGTAGACGACCATTCTTGCCTTGCCGTTTCCTTGGAATACTTTTTTTGTGTAGATATGGTAGATCATGAAAATTGGCTTGGGAATATATTTTGCATGGACCTATATGGCTTATAATAAGTTAAACTCTTATTTGAGAAATTGTCGCTCTACTACACGGGCAACTGAATGCTATAATATAATTATAATGGGGTTAGTGGATACATACAATCAATCCATTGTGAAATCTGGCATGCATAAGCAATGACTGCACAGAGGAATGCACTCAAAATATGAATCAAAGATGGTAATTTTCCCATTTAACCACGCCATGAGCACATATCTTTTACGAGAATAGCGTCCATATTAGTGTTAATTCAAATGGTTTGTATATGTAAGATACAAACTACTTTGTTCAAACCCTGTATATCGTACCATAAATAGCCTTCTAGTTACCATAGTGATAATGAACTCTACCCACCTTACAGTGCTGGGTGTTCTGAAATGTAAAATCAGAGAGGTGTTTTGAGCTAAAAGCAGGGTGCAGGCTTTCTTCTACAATCTATCTCAGGGTGGAGGTTTTCAAATGTGCTTTTTCAACATGTTATCTGGGATGGAAGGCTATTCGTCACACATACATGCTGCTCTCATACACATGGTTATGCTCCAAACATGGTTCTCCATAGGTAGTGGGCGGAAACAGGATAGCAGTGCTTGTAGTTTTCACTCACGGATACTCTGTTTTGTATGTTTTCATTTAAATATGCAGTATGGTATTTTATCAGTTACTGGTGTGTTATCATTGAGCATGTACAGTATGTAGATTTTGTGAGCCTAGAAAAAAGCCATGTGTTAACAAGTGTGTTAGAATAATGTGTGGAGGTGCTCTAAATAAACAAGAAATATGTTTTTGAACAGTATTTCCACATTGTGAGTATGGAATAACACAGAACTTGATAAAATAAATTGTGGTTTTGTTTGAAAATAATTTGTATCGATGCAGGATGTGACCTTTAGCATACTGTAATGTCACAAACAAGTCTGAGCATTTTCATTTCATGGATTGCACCTCTCTCACTCTATAGTGTTTTTGCCATGGTCACTAACATCCTGTAAACACTGCAGTCATATTGATGACAAGAAGTTGAATGGGGTTAATAACTTTATGGGTTGCAAATTACATGTTGTCTAAATTATTCAATAGGGACAATAATATTTAACAATAATATTTGACCATGATTATATTATAAAATTGCAATCTTGCAATTTGCTGAGTCAAATATAGCTGGTGATCCTAACGTTTGCTAGCTAAAATTCTTATGCTGTGTCTAAAATCATGGTGACAATCTTGGTGACATCAAAATGATAACAAAAGATTTAGCTACAAATGATTTACTTTTATTTAGAGACAGTATCAAGACTTTGTAATGCACTTCAGACCACATCAGCTACCATGGCCACTACATGGGGAAGAATGGGCTTCAGCCCCAAAACATAATCTATGAATAGATCCTGTTAAGATGCTGTTGGAATGCAATGGGACTCAGAAGGCCAGGCCACTCTTTGGGTAAAACACTAGACTTGAATAACTCCGTCACTGACACACAGTCAAATGCTCCGAGATAACAGAGTTTATGACTAGTCTATTAACGGCAATGCCTCTAATGCCATTTGAATTAGCTGGAAGCCTAGCTAGCATATATAAATTGGTGTTTTTTTGCGTGACCACCTTTCAGTTGTGGGGCTGGTGGATAAGTAAATAAAAAGGTAAACACAGTAAAGCTGAGTGTTTTGTGTATATTATCAAGGAAAAATGTCCCATAAACAGACTGCACAGCTACAAAACCAGTATCCTTTTCATATTGATAAAAACAAAACTTCAGCAGATGTATTTCCACTTGTTCCCCCACAAGGGTGTGTTGTTTAAACAAAAACAGACACATTATGTTCATCAATCTTTGCCCCAAGTTTAAACCTTCTAACACTGCATCCCATATATCGCTGCACTTCATGGCAAATATTGACATATAGTAATGAATCCTAATTATACTCAAATGGATGTCTGACTTGAGAATTGCATGCAAAAAAGTCAGGTTGTTTAACAATAAATCCTGTTTACCTCTTATTTCAAGCCACAAAGCCAAAGTGGAGAAAATGCCCACTGGTTTCCTGTGATACACTGCACAAAAAAAGGCATGAAATTGCTTTACACCTAATAGGAGATCCCTTATATCAACATAACCAAATAATTTGCATTTGATAGAAATTGTTTATCTACACATATCTTCTTCAGTTAGCTTGAGGCAAAGCAGAATAGTCTTCACCAACTTAAAATTAAAAATCGTGATTGCAAACTATTTCCCCACAAGTGAGGGATTTGTCTGAAATAACTTGTGTTTTATGGTTGGATCGTTTGGCCGAAAGTGCCAAGCTTTGGTCGTATTGTATTGAAATGTTAGCTTGCCATGGTAATGTTGCAGATAGAAGCAGGACAAAAGAGCGGGGAGAACAGGGCAGCGAGGGCTAAAATGTAACAGGAATTTATATATACATAATAGACGTAATCTCAAGTGGCCCTGGGGTTGGTTTATCACAAAGGCAACAGGAGACTAGTTAGGAAAAACAGGAGGGGGGCTCTAACAGAGCTTTACTTACTGTGGCACAGCTTCTTATGACATTCCAGAAGCATTGACTCCCTTTTTCATTGATGAATGTGTGTTTATGTTTATCTGCATGTGTATATCTAATAGGTAGTTTGGTACACAAACTCAGAACCCGTACCTTGTTTGTTCTGTGTAATCGATGTGTGAGTTTGTTGACGCATCATGGGCAACCTTGCAAAAGGGATGGCTGAGAATACGAGCAAAATAACACAGCATCCGACTGTCATTTGCAAACATTTAAAACTGTTTCCCTTGACTAAAGCTACACGTCAGTGCACTAGATAAAGAAAATATCAGAGAGACTATACAGTGGAAGTATTGCTCAGAACTCGAGATTACATGGTGTGAAGAGTGAAGCGGCGTGGTAGCCAGCATGTGAAATGTCATCTTGTAGGCAGAGGAGATGTGGGTGACAGGGTGAGATGGGATCCCTCTTCTCTCTCTCTGCTTCAATCATTAACTACTGGTTTAAATTCTTTCAGGCAAAAATATTCTCTGTCTGAAATGAGAACGAAGAAACTGGAACGTACTCTACAGAGTGCCAGTGGAAGGAATACAGACCCCTTCACTTTCTCTACATTTTGTTAATATAACAATAATATAACAATATAATATTGTTGCTTAGTTTATTATTAATGAAATGTATGTATTTTTTGCCATTAATCCATACACCATACACCATAATAAAATATATTTTTACTTTCTTATTATGGGGATAGTGTGTGGCATCAATGCCTTCATAATCCAGGAACTGCCTTCACACTCTGGCCATGAGGTTAGGCATTGTCCTGCACCAGGTGGAGCCTAAGGCCCACTGTTCTAGTGTAAAGGCCATTCCAGTGATTTCATCCCAGTACCTAACAGGAGTCACAGTACCATTGGCTAGCACCTGGAGGTCTGTGTGACCCTCCAAGGATATGGCTCCCCAGACCATCACTGACCCTTCGCCAAACTAGTCATGCTAGATGATGTTGCAGGCAGGCTAAAGTTCCCCACGGCATCTCCAGACTTTTACGTCTGTCACATTGCTCAGTGTGAATCTGCACTCATCTGTGAAGAGAATGGGGCACCAATGGCAGACCTGCCAAATCTGGTGTTCTCTGGCGAATGCCAAACGAGCTGCATGGTGCTGGGCTGTGAGCACAGGTCCCACTAGTGGACGTCGGGCCCTCATGCCAACCTCTTTTTCTGACAGTTTGGTCGGTTACATACACACCAGTAGCCCACTGGAGGTCATTAAGTAGGGCTCTGTCAGTGCTCCTCCTGGTCCTGCTCACACAAATAGCAGATACAGGTCCTGCTGCTGTGTTGATGCCCTTCTATGGCCCTGTCCAGCTGTCCTTGTGTAACAGCCCATCTCCTGGTGTCTCCTCCATGCTTTTGAGACTGTATTAGGAGACGCAGCAAACCTTCTTGTGACAGCAGACATGGATGTGCCATCCTGGAGGAACTTGACTGCCAGTGTGACCTGAATGTGCTACAGGTACTGCGTTGTGCTACCAGTAAAGACACTAGCAACATTTAAAATTGAGAAAAATCAGTCAGGAAGAATAAGGAAAGAGAAATTTTCTGTGACCACCACCTGTAAAACCATTCCCTTTTTGGGGGTTGTCTTGCTGTTGCCTCTCCAGTGCACATGTTGTCACTTTTATTTGCACCAAAACAGGTGACATCGATTCACAATCGCTTATGCTTCCTGCGTGAACAGATTGATATCCGTGAAGTTTAATTGACTTGGTGTTATACTGTGATAATTACTTAATTTTTCTGAGCAGCGTGAGTGGAGATGGAGCCTGTGTCCTTTGGTCCTCTCTAAAACCCCTGTCCACTTTTGGCAATTTCTTCTGATTTTATATGATTTTGAAAGGCACATATCTGCCTATCTAAGTTACCAATCTTCACTGTGTATGATAGAGCAAAAGCAACCCATGAAGTCAACATGCAACTCCTAAAGTATACCTCGAAGACAACACTAAAGTGGCTTTGGGACAAGTCTTTGAATGTCCTTGAGTAGCCCTGCCTAAGCCTGGGCTTGAACCTCATTAAACACCTGTTGGGAGACTTGGAAATTGCGGTTCACCGATGTTCCCCATCCAATCTTGCAGAGATTAAGAGGTACTACAAGAAAGAATGGAAGAAGATGCCTAAATCCAATCTTGCAGAGATTAAGAGGTACTGCAAGAAATAATGGAAGAAGATGCCCAAAGCTAGGTGTACAGTGCTGGTAGAGGCATACCCAAGAATATTGAAAAGCTGTGATCGCTACCAAAGGCATTTCCAAAAAGTATTGAATAGAGGGTCTGAATACTTATGTAAATATGATAATCAGCTTTAATTTTGAATACATTTGTGAACATAAAAAACATATTTCTTTTTCATTATGGATTATTGTGTGTAAAATGATGTAAAAAAAAATTAAAGGCTGTAACACTGGACTGCCTGACCCTATCCGTTGAGATCTACTGTCCTGTTTTGTTTCTAACTGTACTTTAGCACTTCTGATTCTTATAAATAGCCTAATGAACAGCTTAACCGGGTTAGTCATCAATGGTTTTGAAGAGAAAACCTGCAGGACAGTACTGTAGATCTCCAGGAACAGTTATGGGCAGCCCTGCTGTATAACAACAAATTATGGGAAAATTAAAGTGGTCTGAATATCTTCCTATAAATTACTGTAAACAGCAAATATTACAGAAGATATGCACTACAGTTCAAAAGTAGTTTGACACCCCAATTTTTCCCATTTTAATTGAGATTCACACAGTTGAATGTGTGCACTCTTCAGCATTATGCACTCTTTATAGCATAAAACACAAACAATTGGAGGCAAAGAGAAATAATGAATAACTAAATAATAATAACATTTTAATAAAATAGTTTGTGTTGTGGCAATTTCTTAACTACATCACATTTGACACATTAAAGTAGCCAACTTTTGCGGATATACTGTAACAGCCAAACACACTTGTAGGAATTTATTTTACAATGGAAATAAAATATTGTTCACAGAGTGTTTTGCTGTAATAACTGAGTTAATGTGAGTTGCATTATAGGCTACATGAGGGTTACATTTGACATTGACTTCACATTCACTATTATATCTGTGCCTGTCAGCTATCAATACATAATAGCATTATTTGAAATCTATTGACTTAGGTTTGTGCTTGCACTATGCAATATTGTTGCCTAATCTAATCTATACTGATTTCTGTTGACTGCTGCTCTGTCACAGACTGCAGGTCTGTCTGTCAAAATGTAAATCTGGTCAATGGCTTTGAGGCGCAGAGATAGTACTATACTGAGAAGATACAAAGGCATACATCTCACTCATCGTTTATCACAATTAGTTTAATATACTCCATAATGATGGTTATGTCCACTTATTTGTTTATGTACATATTGTATATAATTGTTATTTAACTTAATTCCATTTATTAGTTATTTTGTTGTGTTACCATTCACTTCTTGAGGCCCCACATTTATGAATAATCACAATCAAAAAGAAACAGAAACTGCATCCAACAATTTTGTGCATTCACAAGCTTGATAAAGTTATAGCAAATTAATAATGTAATATGAGAATATAATAGTATAATATAAATATAATATACAAATAAGTTATTGCAACCTAACAATATAAATAATATATGCCTGATTTGAATATATGAGTTTGTTCTTGTCTTATTGGTTACCTGAAAAATGTCCTAAATGTCTAAGTGGTGAAATAATTCATGTAGACAAATACACTTCCATTTCAAATCTATACTTTTGGAGTATGTATTATGATGCATTAAATACAACTGTAGGATTGAACGGGATGCTCTAGTCATGCTGGAGTTCCTCTGGATGTTTTGGTTTGGTAGATGGTGCCAAGAGGGTGAGAGACCCTTGTTTCAATTGTGGATTAAATAGCCTCCCATCTCATCTCCAGTGCTCCCTACTCCATTCGCCATGTTCTCGGGGTCATGTCCCTGAACTACGTGCCACTCTCTTTCTCTCTCTTTCCCTCTCTCACTCTCCCTAACTCCCAGTGGAAATGTATCTTTCTGCTCTTTATCTTCTCCATCTCTCTATGCCTATTCTCTCATCTTGAC
This sequence comes from Esox niger, assembly GCA_016801105.1. Classification (NCBI taxonomy): domain Eukaryota; kingdom Metazoa; phylum Chordata; class Actinopteri; order Esociformes; family Esocidae; genus Esox; species Esox niger. The sequence goes on along the minus strand of JACXGJ010000238.1, from coordinate 14,941 downwards.
ACTTTTCTCCATCTCTTTCGTCGTACCTCCTTGCTCTCTGTCTCTCTATGCTTCCTTTTTCCCATTGTTTCCATCCTCTCATCATTTTTTTATTATTTTCTGTAACGACAGAGGCTAAGCATCTAATGTTTAATAACTCTCAAGCTCACCACCGAATCTCTTTCACCTCACACATCGGCTGTTGTTTCTGGAGGCGTGTTTGCATAACCTGCCTTAGTGTAAACTCACTGCCCTCTTTGGGTGTTTCAAGATGCTGTTGTTTGTGCCTTAATGTGTTTGTTCTTCCCCTTCTCATCACTTGTTGCTATTTTTTCTCCTTTCCTTGTCTGAACATTGCTCTCCTTATGGATACTACTGCTCACAGGTCTTATTGGCAGAGTTCGATGGCCACTTGCCCATTCCCAAAACGTTGCATGTACAAGTCTTTGTGTTTGTGGTTTATTGAGGTCGTTAGTGTATAAGTATTTGTTTTCATGTTGGTTTGAGTCCTTGTACTGACATGGAATGCACTGTAGTGATACTGAATGTCTGAAGCTGTCCACTGTCTAAGTGTAAAATGTTTTTAAAAAATCAGAATGCCATGAATGCAAATTACTTAAACTCTGTATTCAATGGAAAATAATATATAGACAACATATCAGTTGTGTAGGATCTGAGCATTAACAACTACAATATGAATGTATGGTTCATTAGAAGTGAATGTGCCTAGATATTGAGAATAACAGAAAGTTAAGATTCTCCCTGGGTTGCGCTCTGGAAACCACAGGAATGTTTAGATTGACCATTTGGTGTGGGGGTTAGTGTCTTGGCTTTGCTAGGTAAACACACCCCTCAAGGTATTTAACAGCTTGTACCCCACATTACAGTTGAGAGAGTAGAGAGAGACAAAGAGAGTAGGGAAGAGTTTGAGCCTGTAACATCATGTGCTAATAGACTATCAATATGCTACAATAAACATTGAATACTCTCTCCCTCGACAACCGAGTACGCGAGTTATTATTACTACCACTATACGACATGGCTGATTTCTAACAGTTGAAACTGAAAATGTTTGTTGTTCCTTGAAAAATACATGCCAACTTTGAATTTGTTGCCAGCAACATGTTTCAAATACGCCAGGACAGGTGCAACAAAAGACAGGAAAAGTTGTGAAATAAAAAAAGAACCTGGTTAAATATCTCACGACTTATTATGTTAATTGGCAACAGGCCAGTCACATGATTGGGTATAAAAAGAGCATCCCAGAGAGGATGGGTCTGTCAGAAGTGAGGATGGGGAGGGTTCACCACTCTGAAAGTCTGCATGGGAAAATAGTGCCAATATTCTAGAAAAACATATCTCAATGTAAAATTGCAATGAGTTTGGGGATGTCATCCTGGTGCATAATATCAGTACATAATATCATAATAGCAATATTCAGAGAATGTTGATTAATCTCTTTACACAAGGGACAATGGCGAAAACTAATATTGGATGGCTGTAATCATTGTACTCTCTGGTAGCTGTGCATTAAGAACAGACACAATTCTGTATTCTCGTGGACATCACTGCCAGGGCTTCCGAAACATTTCCAAAAACCATTGTGAACACTGTGCAAGTTAAAACTCTACTATTTTCAAAAGCCAGTATCCGTGATGGTATGGGGGTGCATTTGTGCACATGCCATGGGTGAATTGCACTTCTGTGAAAGCACCATTAATGCTGAACAATATGTACAGGTTTTGGAGCAACATATGCTGCCCTCCAGACAATGTCTGCACGTACTACAACAGCATGGCTCCGTAGAAAGAGTCCGAGTGCTATATTGGCCTGCCTGCTATCCAGACCTGTCCCCTACTGAAAACATTAGGCGCATTATGAAATAACAAATACAGCCAAGGAGACCCCAAACAGTTGAGCAGATGAAATCCTACATAAATCAAGAATTGGAACATACATTCCACTTTCAAAACCACAGCAGTTGGTCTACTCAGTTTCCGAAAGCTTATTGCAGAATATTGTTAATAGAAGTGGTGATGCAACACAGTGGTAAATATGCCCATGTACCAACGTTTTTGACATGTGCTGCTGGCATCAAATAGAAAATGTCCATGTTTTTCGAAAAACATTAACATTTCTTAGTTTCTACATTGGCGATATATTGTCTATTTTCAATGACATTGTGCAAAGTGGTTGGCACATCATTGCATGCTGTCTTTATTTGCATTTTACGGAGCATCCCAACGTTTTTGGAAACAGGGTTGTAACTGGTAACAGGAATACATCGGCATATATGTCCACGGATCACTGTGATATCAGCTGTCCAAAGACCCTAGTGCCAAATCTCACTAATCCCTTTATTGGAGCTCCGTTGGAGCTCTCTGTACTGTATTGGAGCTTGTGCAGCTGACGGTGGCCCATAGTGATAGATATTTTTCAAAACCTATTAGCTGTTATGCAGACTGCATTGTTATCTATTATTTTAGAACCATGGTTTTCATTTACCTCACTGAATTTACGAGGCCTTATTGCTGTCTGGTAGACCTTTCAGTTCTTTTTTATGTTCAGTTGGGGATTTTAAGTCCCATATTGTTGGCTCATTATCCATCCAATTCCAACTGCATGTTAAAAGGACTAGTATCAACATTTACTTTTCTCCCAGCTGTATCAGGCATGCCAAAGATTATAGCTGCTTGGATACCATGATCAAGCTACTAGGGTGACTGGCTGGTGTGTCATCCTCAGACTGTCCTTGCCAACCATTAATTAAATAATAAAGCAATTTATAAAATGAGACAGTTAAAGTTCCTTCTACCTCTCAATACCTGCCATGTCCTTAGTGCCAGTGTGACTAATTAAAAGGGATTGACAGACTTTATCCCCAATCCCCCTGAGACCAGGCATGGGAGACACAGTGTTAGTGTGGGTGTTTATCTATCTCTCGGGAGTGAATGCTAACAAAAGAGAAAGTGAGAATGGATTGCTTGCGTTGAGTGGGAGCGGATTTAGTGTTGTTGCTTTGCTGCTAGGCCCAACCTTTCTCCAGAAGCAAATTGCGCTTTAATTTGCCCAGTGTTGCAGGTATAATTTTTCTTATTCACTGAGTTGAGCTGATTTGAAAGTGGCTGGAGGCTAATCGATCCGGCCTACGATCAAAAGAAACCCTACAACATTTTGGTTGTGTGTGTGTGTGTGTGTGTGTGTATCCTAAGGGATTGTGGTCAGTAGTAGTGCATCATGGGAAATAGCCTTAGGGTGGCTGCATGCTGGAGCATGCAGCCAAAAGAGCATGCACACGTGATGCAGCTGGACAGAAAATGTTGGGCTCCTCTGAGCTGATGGGCTTTTGGCAGTGTCCTCCTCTCCCTAGCGGTTGACTTCAACAACCTGGCAGGCCAAACGGTGAAGATTCCTTATGCACCGAGATGGGAGCTGAAGGTTCAACATTTGTGGTGGGGCGGAAGATGTTGCTGCTTCTGCTCTGACAGCTGTCCATTATTATTTGCTGACAGGCCGTTATTGCATCTTTCGTGGTTGCAGGCAAAAAACTGGTTAACAACCACACACATCTCGTCAGAGCTGACATGGATGCCTGTCATTTGGTCGCATCACGACTTGCCTGTCGATTTAAATGCATTAAACCCTGAACTCTATTCTAACATGATTTGACTCTGCAAGGTTTTGCGAAATGTAGGTGAAGAATATTTTCAAACAAATTCAAATAGCCGTGATTTTTTTACAAGATTAATTTGGTATGGCTATATTTGTGTATCAATGTACGGGAAAGCTACTGTACAAACCGTCAAAAGTTAAGGTCAAAGGTGAGAGCAATGTTGGCTCAAATGTTTGAATAGACTAACATTGGTCAACGTATTGCATGAACTTTAAGAAATGATGGCCTAAAAACAACCTAATTCAGATTTATTTTTGTAACTCAGCTCATTCAATTTGGACAGAACCCATTCTGAGTTATTTTAATACAATCATTTGGGTTGCATGAATAACCCAACATGTTGGGTAGATTTGATTGGCCAAAAGTGGGTTTATTTACTGATTAATTGTTTTCTTAAACAATTTGCTGGAATGACCTATCTATTTCATGTAATCCATAAGTTATTTTCAGGGGTCAGGGCCGGCTACAGCCCATTTATTGATCCCATTGCCCACCCATGAGAGCAAATGTCATTATGGTTTATCATGTTAAGCTTGTGCATTTACAATGTAGCTTTTCCTTCAACACTGTTGAACTAATCAAGCTAGCCTTCTAGCCCTGGTTTTCTTTGGTATAACTAACTAATGTTGTTACCGCAGCTTACAATCCTTATACATGTGCGCTACTAAAATGGACCAGGTCCAAACAACGACAAGGTTCTTTCTAATTATGAGTACTAAAATGATTAAACCTTGCCAGTTATCTAACTGAAACCGATTATGCTGATTATGCTGTCCCAGCTAAACAGATTATGTTGCATTATAGTTTTTAGTGGAGAACATTGGTTTCTGCAGTCAGCTACTTAGCTTTTTCTTTAGCTCTATTTCTGGCCAGTATTGCTAGCTAGCTTGAGGAAAGGGATGGTAGCCTTTTTTCCTCCTAGCCACAGCCAAATTAGATTGTAGATCTGCCTTTCTTGCTGCACTGAACGGTGTGCAACACAACCTGTACCTACATCACTGCATTTATTGTGTATATACAGTATATCATGGGGGGCCTGTAAAACTTTTTTGAGGAGACCTGGCTCAAATTAATTTTTTAAATGGAGGAAATGGAACAGTATCTCACACTGGGTTTAACACAGGGTTCCATTTCCTTCGGTCCAAATATTAATATTAGCCCATTATCCTCAGTTAAGGTTCACCGGCCTCCTCTGCAGTATACACTCTGTACTTTAGTGCATCAAGTCAAACTTCATGTTTTAATGTAGATGCAAACGTTGAATGTAGATGGTGTGACTTTTCCTAGAGCTATTTATAAAGTGCATGTAAGTGTGGGCACAACTGACCTCTAAATTGGACGGCATCTACTGACCTCTAAATCACAGCATGAGGAAACAGCGCGACTGTCTGCCCCACAGTATATGTGAAGTCCCCTATACATGCACGGGCATAGATGATGTTCATCAACAGCCCTCAAAACAATATTATCTCCCTTCTATTGGTATTGTTGTTGCATGTTGATCTGGCTGCCACGTAGAAACTGTTGTGGCTAATGTGCTCCTAGGGAAACTTAATATTGTGTTATTCTCCAAATCCTTAGTGGCATTGAATTTGCTCCTCTGTAGGCCTGTTGGTGTGAAAGCTGTGCTTGGTGGCAATCTAGGTCAGATTCTGCCCGTGTTGGTGTTCACCCCATATCTCTCCGCCCCTTCTAGCCAATGCACAGTCTATGATGCTAATGGCTGGCCATGAAACTTTAAATACCTGACTGGTTCAATAATTTAATAATTATCTCCCAGCAGATGCCCCTTTGCAAGGCACAGTCCATTTGTTTCCAAGGTTTGTGATCGGAAAATGTTAGAAGGCATTACGCTATGTTCTTGGAGCAATGTGTGTGTACGGATTTGTGTTTGCTGGGCCTAACAGAGTTTTTGTACTGATTACCTGAATTGGCCGAGCTAATGACATACAAATTAAAACACCTTTGTTTTCCAGTTTGGCTAATTCATTGACATTTGTGGAAGGTCATGAATTGGTGAGTTGAAAAGAATACAAATTATGTTGGGAGGAGACACATTTAAACCAAAGCCTCCCCTTCTCAACCTTCTTGCCGCTTCTGGACTGAGAAAGCTTTGGTTAAATATTTACTGGCCCATACCCCCATTTTATTATCCATCAGCATGCATGCCTACTGTTGGCCTACTGTAAGCAAAGTGGATTCCAAAGTTATTAACTCCTTGCAAGTTTATACATAATGTCGACTTCCATTCTTGAGTATCAAGAGTCAATTCTGCTGGGAATGAGAGTCGACACCAGGAGTCATCTCATTGAATGGAATGGGAATAGGCATCAGGAGTCTGCACCCTGACTCATAAATAACTCTCTATTTTCATTTTCCAAAGGCTATTTTTGAAGTGAAGACAGAGGTGAAGGGTGGACATGGGTTTTGAACCATGATCTTTATGAGCTCTTAGTATTAGCTTAGTAATCTCTGTTAACATGTGTAAATATACACATATTTCACCTATTTCTGAAATGCTTTTCATTATACACAAATCCTCTCGAATTTGTCATGCAAGTGTGGACATGCTCAACTCTAACCAAAGGAGTCAGTGTTGGAGTCAAATGCATAAATCCTAGGATCATTAATCATTCAATCTTTTTTTGGACAGAAGAGTCTGTTCTGCTATTTTTATGACTGCACTGAGCACTGTTTTTCTTTCCTCTCTATTGGGATGGATAGCCTAAGGTTCTTACTTACTAATTACTTATGTGAAAAGCAGAGCTAGTGTAAAGGAAATGTCCTTACCTCTCAGAAGGTTATTCATGTCTCTATTGTCTATTTCCTGTATTATTTAACTTGAATATGTTACAGCTCTTTCCAACAGGGCTGCAAGGTTAATGAAACAAATAAATACGTATGCTCCCGACATCCCATCTTAGCTGAACTCCATTGGCTTCCTGTCTCTCATCAAATTCTGTTTGATGAGGGAAATTCTCCTCCTGATGAACCATGCCCAAAATGGCAAAGGAGCTGTCTACACATTTGAGCTACTGTAACTCTAAAAACCTTTAGGGAGAGTGGAAATGTATTGACAGAAGGCATGAAAAGGAGACAGGAGAAATGGAAACAGAGAAGGGTGGAGACAGGTTTTGGACCCCGGTTCCCAGGTGGGAACCATATATGTGATCTTGATCAGCTCTCTATTTGCTGTACTCTTCATCCCTGTTATTGGAGCATCGAAAAAATCTATAGTTTCTTCCCTCAACGTATATATGAATTTTCATGGACAGAACGTTTTGTGTCAGAAACAGATAAATAAACGTACTATTGAAGGGGTTCTTTGAGTGTTTGACTTCATCGACATTGATTCTGTCTGACCATGTTTGTGCTTATTTATGTCTGCTTACCTTTCTGTTTGGTTAACTCTTACACATACATACTGAGTATATATATGTGTGTTTGTGCGTGTGTGTGTTTATGTGTGTGTGTTTGTAATGTATGTTGAGCACTTTGCTGCTTGACTTTTACTCTACAGTCAAACTCATCCGAAACCATCTCAATTGGGTGGAAGGCGTGTGATTACGGAGGCCAGGACATCTGATAACCAGCAATCTGAGGTGCAGTTAATTACCGATTCATGTGGCTGGTAACTCCAATGATCTTCACTGCTCGTCTGCAGCAGAAGTAATTCAGGGCCTTCCATTCCTGTGGCACTCCTGCTGAAAGCTAGTTTCATCATAGCGCTTGATATATTGTGGCTCCAACAAAGTTCTTGAAGTTTTCTGGGGTTATTGACCTTCATTTCTGAAAGCAATGATTGGCTGCAATTTCTCTCTTCTTATTTCAATCCATGAAATACTGTTGAATGAGTGTGTGTCCAAACCTTTGATTGGTACACGGCATGTGCTGTATATTTTTTATGCTTATGCTTAACTCATAATATAATTTGAAAGAAAGGCATACTGCTGTGGAAAAAACAAATCTAGACAATAATAAAAGCATATTAATATCTTCTGAAATGTTTTGTAATTGAGGATTGCCATGATGGCTGTGTTAGGTTCAATACACAGTGCCCTCTATCTGTTATCTGGGGTTTATACACATCTTCAGTTTGAGCTACACCTAAAAAACAAGTTGCTCTCTTTATTTACCATCCATTTTTGACAAAGCCCGATCTATCCATCTCAGTTAGCCCCTCCCCCTCTACTTTATCTTTCTCCTTCTCATTTCTCTCCCTCTGTATGTATCTTATCTCTCTATGTCTATCTCCCTCCCCCTCTGTCTGTATGTGTCTTTCTTCCTACCCATCTCTACCTTGCCTTGTAGCTGGGTCTGCTGAATACAGAGTAGGGCGCCTCTCATCTCTGTGCTGATTGGTATGCTAAACATACAGCAATGCAGAGAGATAGGGATCCACTGTCATTGGTAAGGAAATGGATGGTAGGGATTTGGGACTTGACTGACAACGCAAACGGTAATAAATGGCCTCAGCGCCACCTGATGAACGAGCAAAGGGCCATAAATACACCACTCAAACAGATAAATATACACAGAGCAGGTAGCCTGACAGCACGTCCAAAGATATTCACCCACCCAGCAACCAGCCCAGCTGCCTTCAGGAAAGAACCAGACACTGTTAACATCCACACAGTTTACCCCTGTTGAGGTTTAGTCACAGTGAGTGGCAATTGGTTTTTAATCTCTAGCTAGTTTCTTGCTAAAGTTTCACTGGAATAGTAGTTTATGTTATGTATTGTTAATTAATCAACATGTAGTTTGGCTTGCGTGGTTAGTTAATCAACAATCTTTTTGACACCTTTGCATTGATCACTTTTTTAGTTAAAGGGGAACGTTTTGGAAATGTGTCTATGTACCTAAGACTTATGGATTTGGGTTTGGAATGTCTCTGAATATGTGCACCTCTCTCACTCATGATGAGCAAGGCAAAGCAAGGGCACAAGCTACAGTATGTCAATGAAAAAAACATACATACACATACATATTATGCAACCATTTTGGGTAACCTTTCCTGAGACTGTTGCCAAGCAATGACACACTTACATGTAGCAGACTAAAAGCTCACATTATTTAATCTGAACAGTGTATGTTGAAGAATATATTTCACCCATCTTTTAGATAAGAACATGTATGCTTATCTTCAAGGAATGTAAGCTATATATCCAAATCAAATTCTGTATACTTTCTAAAAGATAACATTTAGGTTTTTCAACTGTAGTCATTTTAAACAGCGTGGTAATGGCACACTATGTTAGATTTGCGAGCATAAATTTATTAAAATAATGGATAGCAAAAGATATACATGCATATTTGAAAAGATGGTCACTGCATTGTCTTACTGTTGACATAAAATCCCAATGTAGCTTATAAGTGAAGGAGCAGGCAATTATTCCTACCTTTTGAGTTAGATTGTAGGCTCTTTTGTGTTTGTGTTTCCATATAGTATGTGTAATGTGAAGACACCAGATTGTGATGAATGCACTATGCTACTGCTTCACTGGGGCCATTACTCAGACAGGGTGCAGTGTCAGGCCACCTGGGTCTACTAGAGCAAAAGGATGATAAGAAGGAGGAGGTTGAAGGCCAGGTCAGCTGTGGGTAGTAGTTGACGGAGGTTGGAGTTTGTGTGTCTCTGCATTAATTAACTTCGGTGTGTGCTTCTGCACATGGGTACATTTTAATTCTCTAAGCGACGATGTCACAGACATAGATTAAGCCTAGTCTAGGACTAAAAAATCAAGGTCAGTGGAGTTAGAGCTATACTAAACTTAATCAGTCCTAAGTATGTGTACATTTTTTGTCAACCCTTTAAAGGGGAGGTGAGATAGGATTGGTTGTCACAGTGCTTATAACTCATACTCCACGTGGGAGATTTACAGTGCTTGACTTTGGATAAAACAGGTGCAGGACGTTTCCCAAGTCAGTCCATTTGATCAGGGTGTCCCAAATGTCTAGCAACCCCCAGGTACACTTTTGTTTTAACCTTAACTGGATAACTTCACTTGGCTAGTTAACTAGGTGGAATGGCTGCAGTGGCTCTCGAATGTATCGAATGTAGTGGCTTTCCCATTTTTATTTCTTTAAAACATGAAATAAAAATGGATTTAATTTGGTGTTTTTGTCACTGATGAACAGATAACAATCCATGATGTGAAAGTAAAAAAATAAAATCTACCAATTGTTCTAAATTAATTACAAACAAAAAATGCCAATGACTGCATACATATTCATCCCCATTACTCAATATCTGGTCGAGGAACCTTTATCAGCAATTACAGCCATGAGTCTATTTGGATGAGTCTCTACGGATTGTGGTGCTGTACTCGGCCCTGTCCATTATAGTTTGGGGGTTGTTTGCAGGTGTCCCTCTGTGTGAGATGAGTATGTGTGGGTGTGTAGGTATAAAATTACAATTGGCCTCTTGGTGGCCTCCCTGTCTCGTGTCCTTCTCGCCATGAATTCTTTGTTTTTGAGGATAGTCTTTTCTAGAAAGATTTAGAGTAAAGACATATTTTCTCAATATCTTCATAATGGACCTCACTGTGCTCTTAATTGCTCACAGTTGGAATCCATTCAACTTACTACACTAACTTCGGGTCACTTAGAAATGTCCTTGTATTTTAAAGGAAAGAAAAGGAAATACAGTGGAACAAAGGCCTCACTGGTCCTTAACTGGCAGCTTCATTTAACAGCCCCAGACGCCCAGGCCTAACAACATCACTGGTCTACACTTGATTTCTCTTCAGTTTGATGTTATTTTAATGGACAACATTATTTATTTTCATCCAAAAACAAAGACATTTCTAAGTTACCCCAAACTTTTGAACTGTAGTGTACATGAATTCCAAAGACAACTGGTTGCAGCACTGCTCATTCAGTTGGGTCAGAGCAATAGTGATGAATACTAATAAAGTCAATTAATTTTATCAGCAATTTATTTACAACAATTTGCAAGAAAAATATTTTACTCTGACAATACGGACTGGCCGACCAAATTCACACATATGAAAATATATTACTGAAAAAGTGAGGGCCGTGGATTTGATTTATTGTTCAAGCAATAAAGAAAGCACTGCTATGCTATTCCTCAGAAATAAGCAGAATCGGTGAGGCGCTTCAGACAGATACAGCACATGTCAAGCTAGGGCCCGCATCAAGTGTAATATCTTTATTTCATTTGCAAATATGTATTTGATTCATTTTACAAAGAGAAGTGGAAAAGATAGAATAGTCTGTGCTGAAATAGGGGTAGACTGGAAACCCATGCTGAAGAAATCACATATTTACAAAATGAATTGGGTCGCACAGAGGGCTGTGATATTGACCGGTAGTGTCTGGGTTTGAAGAAGATACACATCTACATTGACCGTCATGAATCCATTGGGCTGATTTCAGATGAAGGCATTTTGTGAGGCAGTTAAAAACATTGAGGTGAGAGAGATATGTGTATTTTTCATGGGTGCAAATATATATTCATGGTCTTGTTATTTCTTAAATGAATAGTTGTGTGATGGTTGTATCCATAAATAATTACTTTTGTTTAAAATGTTAAAGAGAGCGCTTTAATGCAAGCCTATTTGTGAGTTTCTAGGTCAAGTCAGCTAGTAACTATCATCTAAAAGGAACCCTGTGTGGAATCCTGCCTCTAACGTTTACAAGACACAATTTTAAACAATGACATGACTTGTCTCCTCCTCCCCTTTGCTTAGCGAATTAGTCCAGAAAAGCATTAGCTAGTTCACATAGTAAAGGAGTTAGTTTAGGCTGGGGGATTAGTACTGTCAGTATGAAAATCCAGTATGAATATTCCGGCAAGAAAGTTTCAATGGCTAATATCTCATATCAGGCTCTTGAAAGAGTTTAGAAGGAACATATATTTGAAATGTTTTTGGATCATGTATACAGTAGTAGCAGTGGTAGCAGATGTTGGGGTTACTTCACATGTACTAGAACTTAAATATATATTAATGTTTGCATTTGGATATCACACTAAAGCCCTGGTTTGCAGCATATCCGTCTTCAGGATCCAACTTTGACAATAACAATAATTTGTGACCCAATTTGGCTTGTTCCTGAATGTATTGCAATCTACATTTTATCATGTTTTATTGACTGTTGCTGCCTCATTTGATAGTTTTTTTTCTTAAAATATTGTGTTTCAATGGGTAAACTTAAAAGGAACAATTTAGCTAATTAAATGTCAAACTCACTATATCCTTATATGTAAAGGCAGCTACGCTCTAATTGTGATCTAGGCTGATGCAGATGAACAAATAAATATGGACATTATTGAAACACTTCATTGCGAATACTGCACTGTACACGGTCACTCCCTATCTAGCTAGCTGTGGCTATTAATGCTAGTTACTGGGCAAGATTGGCTATCTAAATCTCCATTGTCTCATATGAACAGCTTACAGGTTTCAGCATAATGTTTGACATTCCTTCTTAAAATTCGGAGCGATAGTCCTTGGAATTCAATCCCAAACAGCTCTCAGGTTATTGCTGGAATTGGGAATGTGTTCTCAGTCAAGAAGTAAATTACACTCACACATTATTTTCTAAACTTTGTACATTTTGTGGATACAAGTAGACAAATGAAACCATCAAAATCACTGTTGGTAGACCCTGGACTTTATTGTAATGTTGGACAGATGTAATATACTGCTGCTGAGAAATGTATTCATTAGTAAAAAGTGTGACAACCATCCCCAGTATCCCCTACTCATTATAGGACACGGCTGTAGGACTGATGCTAACGGCAGTAGAACAGTGAATCCAAGTCTCAGGCCCTCCTGCTGACACACTAGGGAATCCCTCTGCTTCACTTCCTGTACCAACGACCAACTCTGCACAGCATGGCACCAAGCACAAATTAGCCGATTCATCATCTCACATCATTTCAGCATGCTTTGCTAACCCCTCCTGTACAAACTTTGTGACTAACAAGCTCCCAAATGATAAAAGTAACAGCTCAAACACAGATCAATACACTGGCACTAAGCAGCACGTATATGTTAGGTATGTTAAAAGTTCTGCAGTGTAGAATCAATAGATCGTGGGGTGAGTGCATATTTGTGTTCCATGTGCTTTTTTCCAGTATCGTATCATAAGTAAAAACAGGGGATCTGATAATTAGGACAGGTACAATAAGATGTAACCTATTTGAACATCTTTTAATTGCTGTAACATAGAGCGATTAATACATGTTTTACTTTTTCACTTTTATATTGTAGACTTGCACTTTTTTCATTGCTTTGAGTTTTGTTCTTATGCGTTTCAACAAATAGCTTTTTGGGAGCCAAATGAGCCGGCTCAACAGAAAACCCCCATTACTACTGATGCACAACCAATACGCACACACACACACACACACAATCTGTAATCTGTGTCAACCTCGTCTACAGAGAGTGTGCATAGATTACTTCTATTGTTAGAGGAAAATAGTGTTGACTCAGTGCGCGGCAAATCAGGAATGGATTGGTAATTCCAATCCGACTCTATCTGGAGGAAGTTAATTCAATAACTGCAATATTTTATCACCAACAGAATTAATGCTTGAATGAATAACTTAACATGGTTACCTAAACCGTCTAATCTGGAACAACCATCTCACACACACAGATTGTGTGTAATGGGTGCGACAATCCAACTCCTGACAGATGGGATTTGATTAGAAAATGCTTAGTTACGTTACCTGAAAAAGTACCCTGAAAAATATGAGGCCCCTCCCATGCCTGTTCTACTTTATTTGACAGTTTAAATGGAATTGTGCACAGTCAAATAAAAACAACCCATGCATTTTTAACTGCACTGGAGGCATACTTGCAAACATTAACAAACATCTGTCCTAAAATATGCATCAAAAGTTGTTGCAAAAGTCGTTGCATGCGATTCAATTCTTTAAGTTTACTGTTCTATGTGTAATTTAGCCCTGTGTGGAGTGAGGGATTCTGAATGCAAAATTCTAAAGTAAATCAATATGGAACAGCATCAGTCTAATACACCATGTTTAGGCCTATCATTTACATTCATATAAATCCGTGGCCAATATTGCTGGATCTGGCAGCTGTAACAGCATTGTTTCAGCTATTTGATTATAACAATATTTTAGTCTGTATTATTACGATTCACACTAAGATGGTTATATACACTTGGATATTTTTGATATTGTCAAGAAAACAATTCTTTACACCATCCTTCTCCTTGGGTCCCAAAGGGGTGCACTTTATTTGTATTTTGCCCTAACACTCACACACCTGATTCAAATGTTGTCCTAACAGATTGACGTAATCAATCATTAAGTCGTTCATTTGAATCCGTTTTGTGTGAGGACCAGGATTGGGAATCATTGCACTCGACTAGCGTTGTCTAACCTGATGTACAGTACGGTTAGACTTATTATGGATGCATCATTGATATCGGCACCATACACTTGTTAGAGACCAATACTTGCAGAACTGTAGCAGACTTTTATAGTTTCCTTCAAAATGATTCCTATTCCCACTGGTGTCATCCCCACAAGAATCGACAATAACACCAAGATTTAGAACACTTGCACATTTACTGTGCAGCGTGTTTCCTCTAATGGGACAAACTGATGGGAAAGGAAAGTAAAGGTAAAAAAAATATGACAGAGGAGAAAAATATTAGTACAAAAGGAACAAAACATGAAAGCCTTTTAGGAACTCTACTGACTGTTATCTCCAGCTGTTGGAAACAAACCTTACATTTTCAAGGACAACTTCTTCTGATTGAATTTCTGCCATTTAAATACTGTGATTATCATTATTTACTTATTAAGTTTTTACAACATTAAACAATGCTGAACTACCCTACAGTCTCTCGACACACTTATTAAAGTTCCAGTTTCTCTGCCTGCAGTGGCAGGGTTTAATGTAGATTCTAAGCATTTGGCCTGCAATGGCTTGCTGTAGAAATCGTCCCGATCACCGAATTAGACCAGTCAACCTTCGCAAAGTGGCTGAGCTTAGCTGTGGTTTATCTTTCCTTTCCTTCATCTTTGGCACTTGGTCAAAGCAGCGATGTTTTCCTTGGGTTCGCTGTTGTCCTTATCTGTTCTCAGAGACACTAAGGACGTATATACAACCCCTACATCCTAGATGCGATGTTCACATCCGTCGTCCGCAGCTACACCTAAAACCACCTCCAACTATCCCCAGAAAATTCTGCCTCGCCGCCAAGACACAAACTCACACACAAACACACACAGAGACACATGCATGCATATCGAGACAAATACACCCATACACACAGAGACACATG